>JAQISU010000323.1:17177500-17490000 GCA_029339505.1 Unio delphinus
TTTTCTATTTTTTTGGAAAAATTCTTGTTAAACAGTCACTTTTCATGATACCACAAAATTTGAATATTCCACGCGTATTTAATCACTTGTGCGTCAATACTGAACATGAATTACAAATTTTGCCATTCCGAGACATTTTTTTTTTTTTTTCTGGAATATTCTTGTTAACACATTAACCCCTAGCGACGACTTTACGGGGGATGAGGTAGTAGCCAACTTCTATGGTCTGTAGCGTCAAGGTCGTACAAAATACACTAATGTGGGTGGTATCATTGAAAAGTAGATAGATGTAGCTTTACAATGATAGCAAGTAATCTGGTCATTTTAATTGCATTACAAAATACAGGGAAAAACCGAAGTTTTTGGACCCGTTTTTTTTTCATCCAAAAATCGCCCATGGTCGGATTCCGAATTTGTGTCCAGATTTTAGACTTTATGACCTCAGATCTACGGAAGACCGGTCTGAGACGCACACAGACAGGTGAACCTGTGCAAAAAGTAGGATAAGCTGGACATTTTGAATAAAGAGTCTTCTACATACGAAAATTATGGGTCCGTTAAGCGAAAAAAAAAAAAAAAAAAAGGAGTCCGATTTTTGCCCTTCTGCTCATGCACCAACAAACTAGCCAATGAAAAACATTTCCTGTATCATTAGCAACCATTTGTCTAACGGATTATTGATTGGAAATCGATGTATTATGATGTATTCTGAAATAGTCCCCAAAATGTGTTTCCTACTCGCATTTCATGCGAAAACAGCAAAAACCTCCAGGGGTTAATGTGTTAATATACACCTCCAAGAGTCCTGTACGACAATATGTCATAATATACTCCACATCGCTGACCGCACTACTCAATATAACATTTCACAAGATTTTTATGCCCAATGAAAAGTTCTCCATCAGGCTCCTATGAACACATTTTGTGATGGTGGTGAGCCCCATGACCGTTGTGGATACCCGGAATTCTGTCCTAGATGTCCTATCTTGTCCGCAGTCTTGCTCACAATACTTATTCATGTGACGTAGATCGCAATAGTCATCCATCTGACTTTAACTAGCCAACCATAAACAACTCCAAACGCGACAACATGATTATTATTAGAAACTTTGCAATATCTGTTTATAGATCTTATGCAATCCATAATCATTCTTAATATTCCAAAATATAATCTATACCTGTGTGCAAAATTAACTATGTAATATTTTCATTAGAAATCATTACAATTCACAGTATGAACACTAAAATGCATTCAAAATGTGTTATTGTATAAAATCAAGAAATTTAGTAGCAATTCCCTAAATTTGCTACAAAAGGCGACAATTCTATAACCTTTTATGAATTTGCAAATTTTCAAATTATAATTTCACTTAATACAGAGAATAATGATGAATTCTCGAATGAAAGTGGTTTACTATGAACTTGTTCACTTTTGATTTTCTAGATACTTGCACCTAATCGTGTATCTAAGAGAGAGAGAGAGAGAGAGAGCACCGAAACTCGTCGTTCATTTGTCAGAGATATTAATATTACTTGGATTTTTCTATAAATTTATTATATATCTTGCTTAGCCTACATTAAGACCAAAATAGTTATGTCCCTTTACTGTTACCAATCACCGGGGGTGGGGTAATGTCTATACCAATCTTATTTAAGAATTCGTCAATGCAGGAATTTTATTAAATCGTCAGCAATCCTAAAATAATAACGTTTTCCCCATTTGATTGTATATATGTATCATGGGTAGCTATATTTGTTTTGGTGCAGTATTGGGGTGTTTTGGGGGTAGTATTGGGGTGTTTTGGTGCAGTATTGGTGTATTAGTATTGGGTTGTTTTGGGGGTAGTATTGGGGTATTTGGGGGTTGGTATTGGGGTGTTTTGGTGCAGTATTGGGGTGTTTTGGGGGTAGTATTAGGGTGTTTTGGGGATGTATTTTTGGGTTGTTTTTGGGGTAGTATTGGGGTGTTTTGGTGCAGTATTGGGGTGTTTTGGGGGTAGTATTGGGGTGTTTTGGTGCAGTATTGGGGTGTTTTGGGGGTAGTATTGGGGTGTTTGGGGGGTAGTTTTGGGGTGTTTGGGGAGGTAGTATTGGGGTATTTTGGGGTAGTATTGGGGTGTTTTGGTGCAGTGTTGGTGTGTTTTGGGGGTAGTATGTGGGTGTTTTGTTGGGTAGTATTGGGGTGTTTTGGTGCAGTATTGGGGTGTTTTGGGGGTAGTATTGGGGTGTTTTGTGGGGTAGTATTGGGGTGTTTTGGGGGGTAGTATTGGGGTGTTTTGGGGGTAGTATTGGGGTGTTTTGGTGCAGTATTGGTGTGTTTTGGGAGTAGTATGTGGGTGTTCAGTGGGTAGTATTGGGGTGTTTTGTGGGTTAGTATTGGGGTGTTTTGGTGCAGTATTGGGGTGTTTTGGTGCAGTATTGGGGTGTTTTGGGGGTAGTATTGGGGTGTTTTGGTGCAGTATTGGGGTGTTTTGGGGGTAGTATTGGGGTGTTTTGTGGGGTAGTATTGGGGTGTTTTGGGGGTAGTATTGGGGTGTTTCGGGGGTAGTATTAGTGTCTTTAAGAATCACGGTACTAATTTATCTCCCATAGTAAACACACGGAAACACCATCATATTCGAAATTCAATAACTTTAAATTTCTGGGTGCTAATGATCAGACACCTATATTTCTCCATGCACAACTATCCTTGGTGCAAGCTTGTATGTGGACAACACCATATGAGCCGCGGCATTTTTGAAAATTATTTATCTGCATGTACATGAAACACATGTTATTGATTATGCACCAAACGAATCGGTGTAACTTACAATTTACTTCTAAGTAAAGCAGGTATAAATAAAATATTTATTGTCTATTTTTTTGTAAAACATTTTACAGATAAGATAAACTCTCCAAAGATATTTTTACAATATTTACTTTTCATAATTAATCAGTTTATGGACCTTCAAATCCGTATATACTCTATTATTTGTTACACCCATTTCTAGACTGGTTCACAGTTCTTCCATATATAACTAGTACCGTGTGTCCTTTAATGGACCGATATCTTTGGTGATAGTATTCCACTCGAGCATATCGTTTAAATATATTTATCCGGGATATAATGTTACACATGAAAAAACACTACCAACATAGTACTCGTTGTTGAGTAGACGATTGAATGCGTCTAATTTTCAGTACAAGTTTCTCTGATAACCTGATTTATACCGGAGGGCGTTTTGGGTAGCGACTGTCAATACTATTGATTAAAGCTACACTGATCGGAATGCAAAGCGGATCATTGAGGAAGGATGACCACAAATACTCTTAGAAGGTAAATATAAGGATATAACTTAGTGTTCGGTTTTCGATTTTACTCATTTATAACGGAGGTATAAAGTTAAAACACAAGTGGCTTACGAACGCTACTGTAAATGTTGAAAAGAAGAAAAAGCGTGAAGCCTGAAGGAAAAAATATAATGTAAAGTGACAAAAGTTCCTCAGATTACTGGCATGGTCCGCTCTGACACCGGACCCTGTCTAACATAATCAACTTAAGTAAGAGACAAGGTAGGGAAATTCCAAGTACTTCCTTCAACACCCGACCCCTGCCCTACAACGATAGATGCTTCCTTTGATAAATGTCGGTTTTCTTATAGGTGGCCTAAAACACAATTATCAGGGCTTAGTTTAGAGCTACATCCGATCCTCGATCCCAGGCTGTTATTCTTGTCCAAGGAGGCACCCATCCATAATCTATAGTTTCTGTTTCACCTGATATATTTTCCTTTTCATCAAAACATCGTTGACATTTCTATGTTGAACTAAGCTGAAATTGCGGCCAATAAATGTAAGAATTGCACGAATTTTATATTCTCGAACAATGTTTGCTCACTTACAATCTCTGGGATGTGCTGAGCTATAAAAACACTATGTAATAAGAGATTGTAATGCACGCCATTTTGATTTCGAAGATATCAAGTAAATAATGAGCCTACTAAATTTAGTTTATTAAGCTACTAAAATATGTAAGTAATAACTTTTGATATCATGGGTTATTAGTCCAGTAAATCAGACCCTCAAACCTGTATTGATTCTGATGAACCTTTTCATTAAAATGTGCAATTTTCTTGCCTGAAAATCGTTCTGGAACACCTTCACACAGTTTACATACTGATATTTGGTAACAGTCATATCTAGCATGAAATTCAGAATGATTACAAAAATTGGGATTGTTTTTCTTCACATGGATTTATAAAATGCCAAACATAGGATTTGATCTGGAAATATTCAGTACATATAACCCAAAGGACTCTTTAACTGATAACAGCTCAAGAGCCCAAGAAATGTAATGTAGTTTTATGAATTGGTTGTATCAGATCCCAAAATAGTCACTTAGTATCAACACAGATTTGTGGATCTAGTTTATGGGACTGCTAAGTTAATTGTGTCACAAAAGCACTCTTCACCCAGGAGGTAATAATAATTTTTACTGACAATGTAGTGGATATTTGCAAACATGTATGTAATTTTTGGATGGAACAAGATTTCACAAGTGGATTCAAGTGACTGGTAAGTATAAACATATTTTGCATCAACTTCTGTTCTCAAATTAATTAAGGAAGGTGTGTTAAATTTGCTGTACTGACAAATTTTAGGCAAGGATAACTTTTTTGAGGCTGGCAAAAGTTGCATGATTCTATTTTAAGGTATTTAACTTTAGTTTGGTGCAATGTTGAAAAGTCAATGATGGCTTCATGAATAGAAAAAACATATTGGGAGTAAAATAAACCATAGATTTTGGCTGACTGCCTTCTTGGTCAGGAACAGTAGTCGGAGATGGAGGGTCAGGTGTGACAGGTTATTGGAAGCTGGTTACTTTGTCTCTTGTATAGTATGATAGACAAGTGTTCAGTGTCAAAATGAATCATAGGATTAATTTGAGTAACTTTTGTTACTTGATATGATTTTCTTCTCATTAAGGGTATTTATTATTTTTTTCAATACCTAGCTTGCATCAGCCAGCTATAGGGATGCTGCTATTTATTGTTAAGGAAAATTAAATAAATGTTCTGTCAAGGACCAGTTGTCACAATGTACCTCTTGTCTCCACATGGCTAATATCTTACAACCAGACACAAATTTATGCTTATATGTACATTTTAAAGATCATTCTAGGATGTGGTTTTAAAAGTATGCATAATTAGTATGAATTTAAATATTAATAATACCTAATTTTCTATCCCTAAGTATCAACTATTTTGTCTTGATAGAGGTATGGATATTTATTCAGAAGGTATACCCAAGCAACAAGACAAAGGTTTGTTTTTATGGTTATGGAAATTTTACATCTTAGTGAATACTTTTAGATTAGAAAAAGCTGAAATTGTATGGTATACTATATTTCCATCTCCAAAATTGAGTATGTTCATTGGATTAGTATGCAGACTAGAACATGACCAGACAAATCTAGTTCTGCAGAATTTTAGTTCATTCAAAAATGTGTGACTGATAACATAATTCTTGTTGGTGACTTTAATTTTAGGGACATTGGCTGGAATGGACAATTTATTCATTGATACTTTTAAGTTGCTGCCCCATATCAGCAGTATCAATCCACAATTGAAATGTGTTAAAACTCAGCTGAATAACTTAATTATTTTGAGAAAATAAACGACTGGAAATATATGCAAATGCTAAATTTGTAATGTGTCTTGTAATTAGGCAGGTAGACCAGGTAGATATGCTTGTACTATGGTGATAATTATGATGATAATTAAAATAGATGCAGCAAAAATTATCGTTTGCCAGTAGGGGATACAAATTTGGCATCCATGAAACAATGAAGGCTAAATTATTTTTTGCATGCTGTTGTGATTTAACGGCACTTTTAAACACATTAAGATCATAACAAGAACACTCTGAAACAGCTTACTCATGCTGGCCTTCAGCCTGGGCTGGTTTCGAAACCACAACTCATGGAGTACCAGTCCATTTCTGTATAAGCTGAACTACCTCAGCATCCTGATGAAGGCTTAGTACTTGTACTTGTATCCAACTATCACCAGTTTGAGTTAGGCTGTCTTCTTTGGCATCTGATCAGTTATTAGACCATCAAGAGTTATTGAACTCAATGACCTGGATTTAATTCACAAATGAATTATTATTCACTTCTCCCTAGAAGCTATTTGTATTGAATGAGTAATTAAATAAAGCCTCTTTATAACTTAATGGACATACCCAACAGTACACAGAGCACAAAAAGAAAATAATCTGTACGATAGATTTTGTTAACCTTTTATGCCAGTGTTAATCTGTGCCCTTTTTAATTTTACTGTACACAATATGAAAAGGTGAGAGAGACATTAACTTGGAATTATGACATATGTTACGTGCTTAGGCTCGAATAAGCAGCAACACAGAAAGAGTGAAAACTAACAAGCTTGTATAACTTTAACAATGATTTTATTAAGTACAATTATTTTCATAAAATAAATAAACTTACGGTTTTAGAGAATCAAATCCAACAAATATAGAATTCACAAAATAATCCACTAATGGAATTTCAAGTCCTGATAAATAAATGTTCTAATAGTTCCAGGTTCGATTCTTGACGATGTAATAATCCAAAATAGCTGACAATGTCATGTGATGCAGTTCTTGTTTTTAAATCATCCAGATGAAATTATGAAACATATGTCCTTTTCCAGATAAATAGAATAATTCTTCTTTTCCAACGAATTGACACAGTCCAGAACAAGATATTAAACTCAAACAGAAAATACACAACTTCTTTAAAATAAGCCCAATTTATATTCTACTAAAGTTAGCTTCTAAAACACAGCAATATATATTGTTTTTCTGAAGTAAACAAGTAATCACGCGCTTTTCTAGAAATTGATAGAAGGTCAGAGGAAGAGTCTACCTTCACCTAGTCACGTAATAATGGAATGTTCTAGAAGGAAATCATTCACTTATAAAATGTTGTCCCCGAAATTAACCAATGAAATTGAAGACCTGTTGACAATGTCTAAAGCAAGGTCAGGAACTAGACCACTGTAAGCCAAGGTCAGCCTGTTTATCAGTAAAGTACAGGCCAACTGAATTTTCTAGAAAAATTCCCATTTAATGAATAATAAATCCTAAATGACAATTTTGGATTTAATAATTAAAAATAAATAAAATCAAATCCAATAGCCGTAACACATAGGACATTAACTTGGAATTATGGCATAGACATTAACTTGGAATTATGACAGACATTAACGTGGAATTATGACAGACATCAACATGATAAATTATGACAAAGACAATAAACATGAAATTATATTGAATTAAAAGAAAGACATCTTGGATTATACTATTGTGGTACAACAAAAGATTGCTGGCACTTCTTATCATCATCACAAGCCACTAAAGAAACAACAATACATTTAGAGTTTATTTTTTTTAACACCACTGGAATTTAATTTAAACTTTATTTATTAGGACTGGTATTTGAAATTTTTTGACTATTTGGGATTGAAATCACAATACTGTAAGTTCTATTTTAAAGTTTCAATTTGTATTTTAGGGAAATACATTTTTTTGTTAAATTGTACAAAACTTGTTGCTTTTTTCTCTCGCTTCTGTTACTTGGTTTAAGACCATAGATTTGTATTAGGTATAAAGGTAAAGCTATTAAAATGAAATAAAAAAGTAATTGGTATATAGTTAATAAAAAAGTAATTAGTATATAATTAATAAAAAAGTAATTGGTATATAATTAATAAAAAGGTAATTGGTATATAATTAATAAAAAAAGTAATTTGTATATAATTAATAAAAAAGTAATTGGTATATAATTCCAAAGGAAGTTTTCTTACCTATATGCCTTTCTCTTACATTAACTTGCAAGTAAGTTTTAAATTTTTAAAATTTCTTTGTTTCACTTTCAAATACCTTTTAGCAACATTGATGGCTATGGTTTCCAAAGACCAGAGGGTTTTGACTTCGATTCCTATGAAGAATTTATGTCCAGCTACCTGACCATTTTGGCCAAGAGGTCTGCTAGATGGACATCCATCGTCAGAAGAAGAGGAACAGTATCCAAATCTGCTAAAGGTTTTTCTTTTTGTGTGATTACATTTACAATTGAGTCTCCAGAATCAAAACTGTAATTGTTTTGTTTTACTTGATAGTCATAAAATAGTTTTATTGTTATTTGAAAGCAATTGTTACTTAAATAGTACATTAGTAAAACAGACTAGACCATTTTGCATTACCAGTTGTATAATTCATATATATTTTTGCAAACAGTTTTGATGTTGCATACATATGTATACATGCATATATTGCTTACATATGTATACATGTATTTATATCTTTATGTGTTCATATTCATTTATAAATTCAGATTTGAAGATTTGGAAATGGAAATCTTAAGGTCATAATACACAGATATATATATATATATATATATATATATATATATATATATATATATATATATATATATATATATATATATATATGTATATATATATATATATATATATATATATATATATATATATATATATATATATATATATATATATATATATATATGTGTGTTTATCTATATATATATATATATATATATATATATATATATATATATATATATATATGTGTGTGTTTATCTATATATATATATATATATATATATATATATATATATATATATATATATATATATGGTATTTTATTGAATGGCGTAAAATATGTTACATCTGTTTAAAAAAAGTGCCAGGATTTCCTGAAATAGTCAATAAAAGCTAAAGCTGTTGCTTAAGTCAAAAGAGATAACAAAAGAGATAACAAAAGAGATAACATTGATATTATTTATTGACTACTACAGAAAAACAACCTTTGAGATTTCACTTATTTTACCAACAAACAAAAGGTAGTCTCTCAAGACAGGTGGTTTCTCACAACAGGAATTTGCAATGGACCCATTTTTATGGTTAAAATTCAACACTTTTTAAGAAGGAAAAATATCCACAATCACTGTATGCGTTATTGTTTTTCTGATTGATAGTTATTTTTACATACTAGTGCCAGCACTGCATGCATTTTTATGAAAATAATTTTATATAGCAGTATAGGCATACATATAAAGCATACACATTTATATTTAAAGATCACATTCTTTAGCATGCAAATTGCTATTATATATGAAGATACAGAACTCATTCATCCAAAGCATAATTGACTAGATCCCAAAACAAATAAATAAAATAATGTACTCAACTCTTGCATTCAACCCCTCTAAAATAATGTACTCAACCCTTGGATTTAACCCTTTTAAAATAATGTACTCAATTCTTGGATTCAACCCCTCTAAAATAATGTACTCAACCCTTGCATTTAACCCTTTTAAAATAATGTACTCAACCCTCGCAATTAACCCCTCTAAAATAATGTATCATTATGACTTTAGTTGTTGTGAATGCTTTCACAAACAATAAGGAATAAAACAATTGTTTGAACTGGCTATGTATATCTGTCTGTGACCATTCCTTTTCAAGAAAGAAAGGTTAATCTCGGCGTGTATTCAAATGACTTTGACAGTATTGTGGCAGTTGGCGACATGTTCTTTTTATCTGTTTCATTTTACACTCTATAACAAATTACACTATATGTACTTGATCTGTCAAATTTAGGAAACCGATAGCCAGATACTTTTTTCATTCTTTTTTTTAAAACAGCTTTTATCTTTTTAGCTTACAAAGGGTTGATCAGTGGTGTTTAAATGTTTTTTTAATGAGTGGTCATTGATAGTAGTATGGAAATGTATATTTTGCCAGAAAATCATGGTTATTGTCCTGTTCTGTAGGAGGTCAGTCATGACTGCATTTATAAACTGATCCATGCATTATGATTGTGGTTATAACGGACAGATGGTAGCTTGTAAAACGGGTTGATGAAGACAGGCTTTACTGTAAATGAATAAATGTAACAATTACAATTTTTAAACAAATTATCAGGGATGTTCCATGGCATTTTTGTGTCCAAATTGTGGGTGTCAATGTCCAGTTGTCCAGTAAAAGAGCATTTATTGGCATGCACTGTACACTGAGAAAGCATAATGTCAAGATCTGCAGAACAAAATAAATAATAAATTATCAAATTATTTTTTACCACATTTAGATATATCCAATAATAAATTGGATACAATTTATCCCAGTCTCACATGCTTCTAACCATGCTACACTTTGCAAGGAAATTACAGCTTAATGATTATGCATGTCATTCAAAGATTGCTTCAATTGAATTCCCTACCCATCTATGGTAATTTTATAAATAACCTTGATGTCAGAATGTTATATCTTGATTCTTATGAAATATTGGCAGCAACAGGAAAAATAACCTGCATCAGTGCTTATTTTAGGACATTTGATACTATCCATGTAGAATAGTCTGATGTCATAACAAAGCATATGCTGTTTTGTTTAATTGACAAGCAGAGAGGGAGTTATGTATACTTCATTGCCACAGCTGCATCTGTGTAAACAATCAGTTATGTATGGAATTTACACTGTAAAGAAGGAAAATAGTACAATTAATTTTAAATGTGTTTAGTTTGTTAGGTTTTGTGAGTCAAATTAATTCAGAAACAGTTCAGGTGTTGCAGCTGATTGTTAAGAACTTTAGTTTCTCCAACCTCATTTCTGCTGGACAATTTTCATTGACATGTGCTCATTAGATTTCAACATTTATTAAAAGTTTTTTTAAATTGTATCTACAAAATTTTCATAACAGTAATTTTTTCATGAAATTAAGAAGAAAGTTGACAGATGCAATCAGATATGAGTAAAAAATATCTTGTTGAGGGAAAGTTGGATAACTCCAGTGTAACCAACTGTCCCAAGTCTGTAAAGTGATAAAGTTAGGTCGGTTTAGAATATCACATGAATAAATGCACTATTTTTCTATGAAGTAACCAAATAGTGAATTACACTATTAATTCTAAGCACAAGCAAGCAATATACATTTTGTACATAGTCATAGCTCATTTCTCAAATACGCATGTAAATTAAACACTACAAAGGTAATTGTGTGTACTAACGACTCTAGTAACAAAGTATTCATACTCTTGATGTATGCCTTATTTTAGATAAAATTATTCCATGGTCAGTATGCCTTATTTCATATAAAATTATGCCATGGTCAGAAGTATGCCTTATTTCATATAAAATTATACCATGGTTAAGAGAAAGCGTTATTTCATATAAAATTATACCATGGTCAAGAGTATGCCTTATTTTATATAAAATTATACCATGGTCAAGAGTATGCCTTATTTTATATAAAATTATACTATGGTCAGAAGTATGCCTTTTTTTAATACAAAATTATTCTAGTCAGAAGTATTCTTTATTTCATATAAAATTATACCATGGTCAAGAGTATGCCTTATTTCATATAAAATTATACCATGGAGAGTATGCTTTATTTCAGATAAAATTATACCATGGTCAAAAAGTATGCCTTATTTTATATAAAATGATACCATGGTCAAGAGTATGCCTTATTTTATATAAACTTATACCATGGTCAGAAGTATGCTTTATTTTTTTTAAAAATTATACCATGGTCAAGAGTATGCTTTATTTTTTATAAAATTATACCATGGTCAAGAGTATGCTTTATTTCATATAAAATTATACCATGGTCAGAAGTATGTCTTATTTTATATAAAATTATACCATGGTCAAGATTATGCCTTATTTTATATAAAATTATACCATGGTCATGAGAAAGCCTTATTTCATATAAAATTATACCATGGTCAAGAGTATGCCTTCTTTTATATAAAATTAAACCATGGTCAAGAGTATGCCTTATTTTATATAAAATTATACCATGGTCAAGAGTATGCCTTATTTTATATAAAATTATACCATGGTCAAGAGTATGCCTTATTTTATATAAAATTATACCATGGTCAAGAGTATGCCTTATTTCATATAAAATTATACCATGGTCATGAGAAAGCCTTATTTCATATAAAATTATACCATGGTCAAGAGTATGCCTTATTTCATATAAAATTATACCATGGTCATGAGAAAGCCTTATTTCATATAAAATTATACCATGGTCAAGAGTATGCCTTATTTCATATAAAATTTTTGTTGTTACAATAGAGAGAGACAGAAATGGAGCTTAACATGCAGCAGCATGGTATTTGGATTCAGCACAAAATGGTAAACACAAGAAAGTCTCACAAAGGGCATTACACCCAAGATAAAGACATCATGCACAAGCAAATATGCCTTCATGCTTTCTAATAGTGGCTAGGAAACACTAACATCACAAATTCTCAAGGGATTATAAATTATCTAGACCTTTAGTTATAATAATAATAATACTAATAATAATAATAATAATAATGACTTTGTACAGTGCTAGATCTTTAGAAGCTCCAAGCTCTTTACAACATCTATAATGATATGTCAAACTAATTCTTTGGTCTTTGAGAAACTGGTGATACTTGTGTCTGATCCATGTTTATTACAATCGTATCCTTTTTTAAGGTAAGGATTTCAGTTGTACAAGCACCTTAGTTATACATGTATTGGGTTTGTGGAATAAGTGTGCATGATATAATGTGAACAGCTTCGGTAGAGCTTTCTATAAATGGATTCAGTCCATCCCTCAACATTGTATGTTAGGTTTGGACTCCCTATTGTTATAAGACATTGCATCCTGCGGACTAGCAATACAAAATCACGGATACTCAGTTTTCTGAAACCTAATGTTCTTAAAGTTTATCTTCATTAGAAAAAAAGATAGTTGGAAACGAATGTAGTCAGATTAATAGAAATACAGAATTTTTATGTTTCAAAAGTGAAGATTAACAAGAATGAAAAAAAACCTGAAGATAGTAAAATTGTATGATAGTCAAAGAGATTTAATCAATCCTAAATCTGTATAAATTTATCCAGAATGTGAAACTTTTTTTGTACACTTATTGATTCCCAGTTTTCTCCCATTGATGAAGTTTTTACATCAAGATCTCCATTTTCCGAAGACTGCAGATCAAACGTTTTTCATTTCGGAGAGCTCTGGTTCTATTATATAAATATATGTACCAGTTCAAAAACACTACAAATATTGTATGCATCTGTCTGTAACACTGCAGGGAAAGGTGTGCTTCTGAACAAAGATTACTGAGATCAAAACATGAAGATATATATATATATATATATATATATATATATATATATATATATATATATATATATATATATATATATATATCATAAACTTTGTCATAATGGATATATCTATGTTTGGAACATATATGATGAAAGGATAAAATGAAAAAAAATTTATAATTCTCTTCCAATTTTATTGAGATTATTTCATGGGCAGAATTTTAGTGTCCTTTTTGTGACTTCATCGGCCGATTTAATATATGGCAAAACTCCTGTTTTCATAAGGGAAAAATGGCTCTTTCTGAAGTTCGTTTGTTCAGTGAGTAGAAACAACACAGTTGTATTATAAAGTTAGTCAGTTTATTGATCTGTACCTAGACATGATGGATTGTTCATCGGCCAGGTATTTCAAGAATCTTATGTCATCATATCTCCCAAATCATTTACCATCTGTTGCTGGATTTGTTATGATTTATTTTCATTTTGCAGTCTAAGCTGTATTACAGTTGTACATGTACATGTCAGCTGGGATGAAGTTCATCATACATGATCAAAATAAGAATTGATTTTTACACTGTATATTTTGGGTGTTATGGAGTTCATTTTAGTTATGGCTACAAAGGTTTTTGATTGAATATTTGGTTTTTATACAGAGCAGAAGAAATCTCAGTGGCTGAATCTGAGTTTAGCTTGCCTTTTGGTTTTGTATCCAGATAGTAACAGCAATGTATTCAAATCATGTATCCAGATAGTAACAGCATTGTATTCAAATTATGTATCCAGATAGTAACATCAATGTATTCAAATTATGTATCAAGATAGTAACATCAATGTATTCAAATTATGTATCCAGATAGTAACATCAATGTATTCAAATTATGTATCCAGATAGTAACAGCAATGTATTCAAATCATATATCCAGATAGTAACATCAATGTATTCAAATCATGTATCCAGATAGTAACATCAGTGTATTCAAATCATGTATCCAGATAGTAACATCAATGTATTTAATATCTTGTGTGTGGAATCTGAATAGAAAGAGTTCTGATTAATTAGTTTTGTTGATATATTGACATTTACATGAGAAAGAGAGATTCTCATATCACAGTCATAATTAAGTCTGTTTTGTGATAAAATAAAAAAGTATGTTAACCATCAAATTTTGGAAAAATAAATAGAATAATCAAATACGTATATAAGAAATACACAGGGACTGTCCATAAGTATATTGTATTATCAAATGTTTATATAACACAAAATTTGGTTGGTATACTTCAGTAATGTGTGCATTGTGAAATTCCTTTGTTTACAGGAACATGCAAAGTTAATGTGTGTTGTGTCATTGCAGTCCCATTTAATTTAGCCAGTCTACATCAATAGTCATTTTCATCAGCTACCTGCTTCAGACATCACGTTGTTCTGCTAATAGTAATTAGACATACAATATCAGTCTAATTAGATATACAATATCAGTCTAATAATTAGACATACAATATCAGTCTAATTAGACCTACAATATCAGTCTAATTAGACATACAATATCAGTCTAATTATACCTACAATATCAGTCTAATTAGACCTACAATATCAGTCTAATTAGACATACAATATCAGTCTAGTAATTAGACATACAATGTCAGTCTAATTAGACATACAATATCAGTCTAATTATACCTACAATATCAGTCTTTTTATACCTACAATATCAGTCTAATTAGACCTACAATATCAGTCTAATTAGACATACAATATCAGTCTAATAATTAGACATACAATATCAGTCTATTTAGACCTACAATATCAGTCTAATTATACCTACAATATCAGTCTAATTAGACCTACAATATCAGTCTAATTAGACATACAATATGAGTCTAATAATTAGACATTCAATATCAGTCTATTTAGACCTACAATATCAGTCTAATTATACCTACAATATCAGTCTAATTAGACCTACAATAAATAGCAGTCTAATAATTAAACCTACAATATCAGTCTAATTAAACATACAATATCAGTCTAATTAGACATTACAATATCAGTCTAATAATTAGACATACAATATCAGTCTAATTAGACCTACAATATCAGTCTAATTATACCTACAATATCAGTCTAATTAGACCTACAATATCAGTCTAATTAGACATACAATATCAGTCTAATTAAACATACATTATCAGTCTAATAATTAGACATACAATATCAGTCTAATTAGACCTACAATATCAGTCTAATAATTAGACATACGATATCAGTCTAATAATTAGACATACAATATCAGTCTAATAATTAGACATACAATATCAGTCTAATAATTAGACATACAATATCAGTCTAATTAAACATACAATATCAGTCTAATTAAACATACAATAACAGTCTAATTAGACATACAATATCAGTCTAATTATACCTACAATATCAGTCTAATTAAACATACAATATCAGTCTAATTAAACATACAATATCAGTCTAATTAGACATACAATATCAGTCTAATTATACCTACAATATCAGTCTAATTAGACATACAATATCAGTCTAATTAGACATACAATATCAGTCTAATTAGACATACATTATCAGTCTAATAATTAGACTTACAATATCAGTCTAATTAGACCTACAATATCAGTCTAATAATTAGACATACAATATCAGTCTAATAATTAGACATACAATATCAGTCTAATAATTAGACATACAATATCAGTCTAATTACACATACAATATCAGTCTAATTAAACATACAATAACAGTCTAATTATACATACAATATCAGTCTAATTATACCTACAATATCAGTCTAATTAAACATACAATATCAGTCTAATTAAACATACAATATCAGTCTAATTAGACATACAATATCAGTCTAATTATACCTACAATATCAGTCTAATTAGACCTACAATATCAGTCTAATAATTAGACATACAATATCAGTCTAATAATTAGACATACAATATCAGTCTAATAATTAGACATACAATATCAGTCTAATAATTAGACATACAATATCAGTCTAATTAAACATACAATATCAGTCTAATTAAACATACAATAACAGTCTAATTAGACATCCAATATCAGTCTAATTAAACATACAATAACAGTCTAATTAGACATACAATATCAGTCTAATTATACCTACAATATCAGTCTAATTAAACATACAATATCAGTCTAATTAAGCATACAATATCAGTCTAATTAGACATACAATATCAGTCTAATTATACCAACAATATCAGTCTAATTAGACATACAATATCAGTCTAATAATTAGACATACAATATCAGTCTAATAATTAGACATACAATATCAGTCTAATAATTAGACATACAATATCAGTCTAATTAAACATACAATATCAGTCTAATTAAACATACAATAACAGTCTAATTAGACAAACAATATCAGTCTAATTAAACATACAATAACAGTCTAATTAGACATACAATATCAGTCTAATTATACCTACAATATCAGTCTAATTAAACATACAATATCAGTCTAATTAAACATACAATATCAGTCTAATTAGACATACAATATCAGTCTAATTATACCTACAATATCAGTCTAATTAGACATACAATATCAGTCCAATAATTAGACATACAATATCAGTCTAATTAGACATACAATATCAGTCTAATAATTAGACATACAATATCAGTCTAATTAAACATACAATATCAGTCTAATTAGACATTCAATATCAGTCTAATTAAACATACAATATCAGTCTAATTAAACATACAATATCAGTCTAATAATTAGACATACAATATCAGTCTAATAATTAGACATACAATATCAGTCTAATTAGGTGAAAGATATGTAAGTTTATTATTTTTGCTTACTCTACATTGTGAGAGTTGTAGAATAAACAACTTAACCTTCCACACTTTTAGTCATATTAGAACCCTTGATAAACAACTTAACCTTCCACGCTTTTAGTCATATTCAGAACCCTTGATAAACAACTTAACCTTCCACGCTTTTAGTCATATTCAGAACCCTTGATAAACAACTTAACCTTCCACACTTTTAGTCATATTCAGAACCCTTGATAAACAACTTAACCTTCCACACTTTTAGTCATATTAGAACCCTTGATAAACAACTTAACCTTCCACACTTTTAGTCATATTCAGAACCCTTGATAAACAACTTAACCTTCCACACTTTTAGCCATATTCAGAACCCTTGATAAACAACTTAACCTTCCACACTTTTAGTCATATTCAGAACTCTTGATAAACAACTTAACCTTCCACACTTTTAGTCATATTCAGAACCCTTGATAAACAACTTAACCTTCCACACTTTTAGTCATATTTAGAACCCTTGATAAACAACTTAACCTTCCACACTTTTAGCCATATTAGAACCCTTGATAAACAACTTAACCTTCCACACTTTTAGCCATATTAGAACCCTTGATAAACAACTTAACCTTCCACACTTTTAGTCATATTAGAACCCTCGATAAACAACTTAACCTTCCACACTTTTAGTCATATTCAGAACCCTTGATAAACAACTTAACCTTCCACACTTTTAGCCATATTAGAACCCTTGATAAACAACTTAACCTTCCACACTTTTAGCCATATTCAGAACCCTTGATAAACAACTTAACCTTCCACACTTTTAGCCATATTAGAACCCTTGATAAACAACTTAACCTTCCACACTTTTAGTCATATTAGAACCCTTGATAAACAACTTAACCTTCCACACTTTTAGCCATATTCAGAACCCTTGATAAACAACTTAACCTTCCACACTTTTAGCCATATTAGAACCCTTGATAAACAACTTAACATTCCACACTTTTAGTCATATTAGAACCCTTGATAAACAACTTAACCTTCCACACTTTTAGCCATATTAGAACCCTTGATAAACAACTTAACCTTCCACACTTTTAGTCATATTAGAACCCTTGATAAACAACTTAACCTTCCACACTTTTAGTCATATTAGAACCCTTGATAAACAACTTAACCTTCCACACTTTTAGAACCCTTGATAAACAACTTAACCTTCCACACTTTTAGCCATATTAGAACCCTTGATAAACAACTTAACCTTCCACACTTTTAGCCATATTAGAACCCTTGATAAACAACTTAACCTTCCACACTTTTAGTCATATTCAGAACCCTTGATAAACAACTTGATCTCCACACTTTTAGCCATATTAGAACCCTTGATAAACAACTTAACCTTCCACACTTTTAGCCATATTAGAACCCTTGATAAACAACTTAACCTTCCACACTTTTAGCCATATTCAGAACCCTTGATAAATAACTTAACCTTCCACACTTTTAGTCATATTCAGAACCCTTGATAAATAACTTAACCTTCCACACTTTTAGTCATATTCAGAACCCTTGATAAACAACTTAACCTTCCACACTTTTAGTCATATTTAGAACCCTTGATAAACAACTTAACCTTCCACACTTTTAGCCATATTAGAACCCTTGATAAACAACTTAACCTTCCACACTTTTAGTCATATTCAGAACCCTTGATAAACAACTTAACCTTCCACACTTTTAGCCATATTAGAACCCTTGATAAAAAACTTAACCTTCCACACTTTTAGCCATATTAGAACCCTTGATAAACAACTTAACCTTCCACACTTTTAGCCATATTAGAACCCTTGATAAACAACTTAACCTTCCACACTTTTAGTCATATTAGAACCCTTGATAAACAACTTAACCTTCCACACTTTTAGCCATATTAGAACCCTTGATAAACAACTTAACCTTCCACACTTTTAGCCATATTAGAACCCTTGATAAACAACTTGACCTTCCACACTTTTAGTCATATTCAGAACCCTTGATAAACAACTTAACCTTCCACACTTTTAGCCATATTAGAACCCTTGATAAACAACTTAACCTTCCACACTTTTAGTCATATTAGAACCCTTGATAAACAACTTAACCTTCCACACTTTTAGTCATATTAGAACCCTTGATAAACAACTTAACCTTCCACACTTTTAGCCATATTAGAACCCTTGATAAACAACTTAACCTTCCACACTTTTAGCCATATTAGAACCCTTGATAAACAACTTAACCTTCCACACTTTTAGTCATATTAGAACCCTTGATAAACAACTTAACCTTCCACACTTTTAGCCATATTAGAACCCTTGATAAACAACTTAACCTTCCACACTTTTAGCCATATTAGAACCCTTGATAAACAACTTAACCTTCCACACTTTTAGCCATATTAGAACCCTTGATAAACAACTTAACCTTCCACACTTTTAGTCATATTAGAACCCTTGATAAACAACTTAACCTTCCACACTTTTAGCCATATTAGAACCCTTGATAAACAACTTAACCTTCCACACTTTTAGTCATATTAGAACCCTTGATAAACAACTTAACCTTCCACACTTTTAGTCATATTAGAACCCTTGATAAACAACTTAACCTTCCACACTTTTAGCCATATTAGAACCCTTGATAAACAACTTAACCTTCCACACTTTTAGCCATATTCAGAACCCTTGATAAACAACTTAACCTTCCACACTTTTAGCCATATTAGAACCCTTGATAAACAACTTAACCTTCCACACTTTTAGTCATATTAGAACCCTTGATAAACAACTTAACCTTCCACACTTTTAGTCATATTAGAACCCTTGATAAACAACTTAACCTTCCACACTTTTAGCCATATTAGAACCCTTGATAAACAACTTAACCTTCCACACTTTTAGCCATATTAGAACCCTTGATAAACAACTTAACCTTCCACACTTTTAGCCATATTAGAACCCTTGATAAACAACTTAACCTTCCACACTTTTAGCCATATTAGAACCCTTGATAAACAACTTAACCTTCCACACTTTTAGCCATATTAGAACCCTTGATAAACAACTTAACCTTCCACACTTTTAGCCATATTAGAACCCTTGATAAACAACTTAACCTTCCACACTTTTAGCCATATTAGAACCCTTGATAAACAACTTAACCTTCCACACTTTTAGCCATATTAGAACCCTTGATAAACAACTTAACCTTCCACACTTTTAGTCATATTAGAACCCTTGATAAACAACTTAACCTTCCACACTTTTAGCCATATTAGAACCCTTGATAAACAACTTAACCTTCCACACTTTTAGCCATATTAGAACCCTTGATAAACAACTTAACCTTCCACACTTTTAGCCATATTAGAACCCTTGATAAACAACTTAACCTTCCACACTTTTAGTCATATTCAGAACCCTTGATAAACAACTTAACCTTCCACACTTTTAGAACCCTTGATGATTAGAAGTAACCTCATAAAAAATACCTTATTAATTTGTAACACGCATTGTGTGGGTGAGCAAGATACTTGTCAATACTGTAACATTATTAATACATTATTAATACAGTAATATCAATACTGTAACATTGTTATGTAATGTATGTTAAGAAGGTGCAAGTATTTTCAAAGTATTTGACAAATTTCAGCCTTTAAAACATACATTTATTTCTCCTGTAAAATATTGAAAGTGTATAACAACTGTTGTTGTTGGAAGCAAACAACCTAGGCTGGCCAGGGTGAATGTTAAACTTGTGGTTCTTGGATTACAAATGTGACACTTGTATGCATATAATAATCTAGAACATAAAATGGATGCATGTATTCACTTAAAGAAATGAGTCAAAATTGTGTGGACATTTTTATTTTTGTTTATGTGAAAACCATCTTTTTTCTTTCTTCTTTCCATACAACAAAAACACTATTGAAGCTGCCTAGTTGAAAATGTATGTATTATCACAGATTTGGAGTTTGTGTAAGTGTTTGATACATGATAAGCATGTATATTAACATATTAATAGTGAGTATCATACACCAATTACAGGATTGTGTATTAAAATATATAGTGATGATTATACATGAATGTCTTTGAGGCAGTATATATAGACTATCATACACCAAGTACAGGATTGTGTATTAATATACAGTGATGATTATACATGAATGTCTTCAAGGCAATATATATATATATATAGATTATCATACACCAAGTACAAGATTGTGTATTAAAATATATATAGACTAGCAAGTACCCGGCATGCGTTGCAATGCCACTCAAAGAAAGAAAATGTTTGTGTTTTACTCCTGGCATGCGTTGCAATGCCACTGAAAGAGAGAAAGTGTTTGTGAAAGTGATTGGGCTTGAGCAGTGCGAACTTGAATGGTTTCCAATCTTGCTTCATGTTGCTCGTCTGTTTCAACTATTACAAATTCACACCGCTATTGTTTGACGTAACCAAGGCGCGAACCAAACGTAACTAAGTAAACATGACGTATCTAAGGCGTCTACAGTTCACACCGAAGACACGCGAAATTAGGTATTGCTACAGACCGTGTTCGATCACGTGATATATTTAAGGCCCCTGCTGTTCGAACACGTGATGTATCTAAGGCGCCTAAGTTCACAGCGAACACACTGTAAATGTCGCAAAACTATGAAATACACACATTTGTTAATTGTACAATTTAAATGGTTGTACTAATTCAGAAACCTTCGCGGGCATGCGCAGAACAACTCACCAAAGTTTTATCACAATCGGATGAACGGTATAGGAACGCATACGACACAAACAAACAAACATTCATTTTTATATATATAGATGATTATTTATGAATGTCTTTAGGCAGTATATATATATATATATATATATATATATATATATATATATATATATATATAGACTATTATACACCAAGTGCATAACTGTTATTAAAAAATTAATACATAGTATTATATGAAGTAGATTAATGCGTATTAAAATTATATAATTAGTATTATACATCAATTTCAGGATTGTGTATTAATATTTATATAGTGACTGTTTTGTGCCAAGTACAGGATTGTGTATTAAATAGTATATAGTGAGTATTTTATGAAGTCAATGTACAGAAAATGTGATTGACCCAAATGTCATGATAATTCTGCTGAACTAACAGATGACAAAATTAGTAAGTTGATGTATTCATTACTGTTAGTACTCATTTGCATACACTACTGTAAGTACTCATTTTCACACTACTGTTAGTACTCATCTGCATATACTACTGTTAGTACTCATTTTCACACTACTCTTAGTACTCATCTGCATACACTATGGTAAGTACTCATTTTCACACTACTGTTAGTACTCATCTGCATACACTACAGTAAGTACTCATTTTCACACACTACTGTTAGTACTCATCTGCATACACAATGGTAAGTACTCATTTTCACACTACTGTTAGTACTCATCTGCATACACTACAGTAAGTACTCATTTTCACACACTACTGTTAGTACTCATTTGCACATATTACTGTTAGTATTCATTTTCACACACTACTGTTGGTATTCATCCACACATATTACTATTAGTGCTCATTTTTACACACTGCTGTTAGTGCTCATTTTCACACTACTGTTAGTACTCATATACACATATTACTGTTAGTGCTCATTTTTACACACTACTATTAGTACTCATCTGCACATATTACTGTTAGTACTCATTTGCATATACTACTGTAAGTACTCATCTGCATACACTACTGTTAGTACTGATTTTCACACACTACTGTTAGTACTCATCTGCATACACTACTGTTAGTACTGATTTTCACACACTACTGTAAGTACTCATCTGCATACACTACTGTTAGTACTGATTTTCACACACTACTGTAAGTACTCATCTGCATACACTACTGTTAGTACTGATTTTCACACACTACTGTTAGTACTCATCTGCACATATTACTGTAAATACTCATTTTCACACACTACTGTTAGTATATGCAGAAGACACTACATTTAGTACTTATTTTCATGCTTTATTGCTAATACTCATATGCATACACTATTGTTTGTACTCATCTGCACATATTACTGTAAATACTCATTTTCACACACTACTGTTAGTATATGCAGAAGACACTACATTTAGTACTTATTTTCATGCTTTATTGCTAATACTCATATGCATACACTATTGTTTGTACTCATTTGCATATATTACTATTAGTAATTTGTCTACATTGCTGTTAGTGCCTATTTGCATACATTAATTACTCATCTTCATACATGACTAAGTACTTATTTGCAAGCTTTACTTTTAGTACTCATCTGCATACATACAGTACTGTTAGTACTCATTTGCATAAATTACTGTAATTACTTATCTCCATATATTACTGCTTGGACTCATTTGCATACATTACTGTTAGTATTCATCTACATACTTTGCCATTAGTATTCATACTCATTTACATATATTATTATTAGTACTCATTTACATATAGTATTATTAGTACTCATTTGCATATATTATTATTAGTATTCATTTGCAAACATTGCTCTTAGTACTCATCAGTCATACTATGAACACTTCCCACATTCATGAAGATCCTGAATTCAACATGTAGGCTTATATATTGATAGCTTGCAAGAAGTAATCTATTTGAAAGTGAAGATATTTTATAGTACTAAATCATTTAGAGACAAACACAAATATGTATCATTTAATTTGTAATAAATTAATAAATACAAGAACTCTTACATATAAAGTATACGTAATTTTAAGTTTAAGAACTCCAGTTGAGTTTCATGATTATGGTGCCATTTAATAAAAAATTTGTGAATGAGTTTTGGTTGATATTAACTCTTTTTACTTTCCAGTCAAGAGGTTTTGTAGAAAAGGCATTCCAGCAGAGCATAGACCAATGGTAAACTGCTTTCTTCTTGTATTTTGCAGTATCCTTTCATTTTTTTTTCATTTTGCATTTGTCATTCTTCTACAACTAATCAACATGTACAGATGTGAACTATTTTACCTTTATTGCCATCATTTTTCATGGTTTTGTGAAATATTCTCTTTTAATTAGTACTTGTACCAGTGTATCCCTTAGAAGTGTAACACAGGGTTAAAAAAAAAAATTGATGTCAGAACTGGGGGTGGGGGTCAGGTGAAAATTTGGGGGTCAAGAATGTATTGAAAATATTTATCTTCTAATTTTCTTCATCTGAACACAGTAAATTATAAGTTACAATACTTCATCCCCCCTCTCTCTCTGTGTCTGTCTGTCTGTCTGAAAATTATAAATCAGCAGAAGCAAACATGCACAACAGTCAAACAAATGCATTGTCTAGCTGCTTTAACATTAAAAATGATAATGTTGATTCTTTAACATTAAACATGATCATGTTGATGAATGCTTTAACATTAAACATGATCATGCTGATGAATGCTTTTACATTAAAAATGATGTCTATTTGAAGCAAAAATTGATATGATAGTGTAAATTGAAAGTTGTTTTAAAATTCATTATTTGACCAAAAAAAGTTATTCATTTTCATGCAGCATTCCATACTAATATTGTCTTTTATTTAGTGAGATTTAGAAACAAGTTGTCAATAGTCCTTGAGAAAAATGAATACCATACTGTAATAGCGTGATTTATGGTAAAAATTAATTTGTATACCTGATATAGTGCAGTTATCTGTGTACAATATAAATTATAATAACAGGGATATAATGAAATATGGATTCAAGATAATTTTTAGGCATTTTGTAAGGGTAGTTATTAATTTACTTTCTGTTTACATGTACATATAGTATTCCAATAAAATACAGGTATGGATGAATGTGAGTGGAGCGGCCCAGAAGATGAGAGAAAACCCAGGTTTATATGCACAAATACTAAGAGCAGATTTTGATCCCAGACTTGTAGAAACAATAAGCATGGGTAAGTATTGATATATAAACTTAATTGATATGTAAACTTAATTGATATGTAAACTTAATTGATATATGTTATTCTGCTAGTATGCTGTAAATCAATGGGTATAGGAAAATTTTTACAACGTAGCGACATGTAAAATATAGCAGACATGTATCATCACCACCTATAATTAAATTGTTTCCTACATAATATACAGTATTGAAATTATACTGTAATACAGTTATACTCTATTACAGTTATAATGTATTAGTATTACATGTACTTATTATACTGTAATACAGTTATACTTTATTACAGTTATAATGTATTACAATTATACTGTATTAAGTTACATTGTCTTACAGTTATATTGTAGTACAGTTATACTTATTACATTTATACTGTATTACAATTATTGGACTAGTGGAACATACTGTATGTATCAGTTATTACACAGTCCTGATTGTCTGTCTATTTAATTATATTATTTGACCTCAGCATGCTGTGATTTTGCTTTTCATGAATTACCAGATGTACTCAGTGTTTTAAAGGTTCCAAGAGTATCTAGAGGCTTGGCAAATGCTATTCAAGTCAGGTTGTTCCCATAGAAGACTGTACTTGCCCTTGGGATATTTTTTGAGCTTGCCCCATATTATGACAATACATTATCACAAGGAAGAATGGTAAAGTCAAATATGGGATGGCCATCCATCCATACATGACCACAAATTAGTTATTGATACTTCTCCTGAACTACTTGGGGCATGGCTATAAAACATTGCACACACATTCATTCTATGATCTAGTCGGTCCTAAATAAAATTTGCGCCTTGCAGACATCCAGCTTCCATCTTGAAAATCTCACTCATTATAAATGGATGGTCAGATCAACATCAGGCTTTTGATGTCTGTAGTAATCATAAATGAAAATGGCACGGCTCTGAGGTCCAATGTAGCTGCCAAAGCATCCATCTTGGAATCTTGTTATTCCTATTCCTGAACAAGAAGCCATATTGATGTGGGGTTTTCACTGCAAGACTTCTTATGGTGTCTTACATTAAAATGATGCAGCTTGCACATCTAATATGCCTGCCACAGCTCTCATCTTGAAACTCTTGTTATTGCCACTCCTGTTGAATGGATGTTCATGTCAATGTGGGTTTTGTCAGTAAATAATGTCTTACAGTGTGTAGCATGTCTTAAATTAAAATGGTGCCACTCAGACATCCAAGAGGCCACCACACTACAGTGGCCATCTTGAAATTGTATTATCATTATTTCCTGAATGAATTGTCCTATCAGTATAGAGTTTTCACTGAAAAACTTTATGTGATGACTAGTTGGTAGTAAATGAAACATGGGCCAATTTGACTTCCAGTATGGCCACAACGATGACCATGATGTAAATCTTGTTATAGTGTGGCCACAACGATTACAATATTGTTAATCTTGTTATAATATGGCAACAATGATGACCATGTTGTAAATCTTGTTATAGCTGCTTCTTCCCAAAACTAAATGACTTTTCTACCAACACCAAATGACATTTCTACTAACACTAAAAGACTATTCTACCAACACTAAATGACTTTTCTACCAACACTAAAAAAACTTTTCTACCAATACTAAATGACTTTTCTACCAACACTAAATGACTTCGTTTGATGTCTAGTTAGTACTAAATGGAAGTGAAATGCATCTGTATCCAGTATGATCACCATGGCAGCCAGAGTATTATTATTAGTATTATTATTAATTTTCATCAGGGAAAAAAAAAGTCATTTTGACATGGGGGTTTTCATGAGAAAAGTTCCTATGGTATCAATTTGGTCCTACATTAAAGTGATGCCAATTGACCCACCATGGTGGCCATCATAAACATATTTTGATTTCTTCACCTCCCAAATGATTGACCGTATGAACTTGGCATTTTCATCAATAACTAGTTACTAGTTGCCATCTATAATTGCTTATAAGTCAAGACAAACTGCAATGATCCTGATCTGCCATAGCGTAATGCACATGTGGATCTGGGTCTGTGTTATCTATTCTACTGATTAGTCCATGCTGACTGTACAGTGTTGTTTTTCAGTGTTATAAATATACATTTTAAAGTACCATTTTGAAGCGGCTAGTGTTTTGAATTGCACTCTTCAAGCCAGTTGGAACAAACCTCATTTATCTATGTAGAAACATTTCAAGTAGGACTCAAGATTGCAAGTCTAAAAATAGTTTTATTTTGCTACTGGTCTGCCATGACATGAAACTGTACAGCTGCTATAATTATTTTTTTCTGTGTTTCTTCCATAATTTGTAACTGTATTGTTGCTATAATTGTTATTATGCTACATGTCTGCCATGTCGAAAGACTGTACTGTTGCTATAATTGTTATTATGCTACATGTCTGCCATGTCCTTAGACTGTACTGTTGCTGTAATTGTTATTATGCTACATGTCTGCCATGACCTAAAATGTACTGTCGCTACCTGTTTTCAAAGACATGAAACTGTACTCTTGCTATAATATTATGATGTTTGTTCAGGATAAGTCCACTCATCTTCTCATCTTCATCTGTATAGACAGTGGGGTGGATTTTCATCCCCTACATGAGGCAGTTTGTCCTCAGAAACAAAACACAATTGTTTTGATAATATTATGAATTAATGCATGCAATTTGTACAGATAATTGCAACGTTTTCTCTGGCTACTATTCATTTATCTTGGACATGCATTTACTAAGTTAATTCAAAAACTTAAAGCTAAATTAAGGTAAAACTTCAAAGAATTTCTTTTACTCTTATTTCAAGAATCTTCTGAGTAGTGGTTTTTAATTTTTGAGATTTTTTTAAAATCTGCAGTATAATAGTTGATAGCCCATAATGTATTCCATTTTCAGATATTAATCGAACATTCCCAGAAAATATTTATTTTGCTGTGAGTCAGGACAGAAACAGTTTACAGAGACCATTATTTAATGTCTTGGTGGCCATTGGACACAAAAATTCCAAAGTGGAATACTGTCAGGTAAATAGTATTGTGGTCTATTCATAATGACATGTTAAAATGAAGTTTATTCATCCGTTTGTTACACCATTTCATTCTGGGTGGAATTTGACAAAATGTTAATCATGGTAACCATGGTAACCATTTATTAGATGAGTGTCAGTGTTGCTTCATGAAATCCATGGAAGGTGGGGTAAAAGATAATGTACACAATTTTCAATGACACTTTAAAATATTTCCTGCATAGAGCTCTATGCATCATGTAAAGTTGTGATGTTATGACTTCAAGGTCATTATGAGGAATAAGAGTGGTAAGTAGTAGTGGCAGTGAGGGATGGATGTATCATTATGAAGTGAAAAGCATAAGTGTTTGTGATGTGAAAAGCATGGGGATTTGTGAAGTGAAAAGCATGGGGATTTGTGAAGTGAAAAGCATGGGGATTTGGGAAGTGAAAAAAGCATGGGGATTTGGGAAGTGAAAATCATGGGGATTTGGGAAGTAAAAAGCATGGGGATTTGGGAAGTAAAAAGCATAGGGGATATTTGTAGTGAAAAGCATGGGGATTTGTGAAGTGAAAAACATGGAGATTTGTGAAGTGAAAAGCATGGGGATTTGTGAAGGGAAAAGTATGAGGATTTGTGAAGTGAAAAGCATGGGGATTTGGGAAGTGAAAAGCATGGGGATTTGGGAAGTGAAAGGCATGGGGATTTGTGAAGTGAAAAGCATAGGGAATATTTGTATTGAAAAGCATGGGGATTTGTGAAGTGAAAAGCATGGAGATTTGTGAAGTGAAAAGCATGGGGATTTGTGAAGTGAAAAGTATGAGGATTTGGGACATAAAAAGCATGTGGATTTGGGAAGTGAAAAGCATGGGGATTTGTGAAGTGAAAAGCATGGGGATTTGGGAAGTGAAAAAAGCATGGGGATTTGTGAAGTGAAAAGCATGGGGATTTGTGAAGGGAAAAGTATGAGGATTTGTGAAGTGAAAAGCATGGGGATTTGGGAAGTGAAAAGCATGGGGATTTGGGAAGTGAAAAGCATGGGGATTTGGGAAGTGAAAAGCATGGGGATTTGTGAAGTGAAAAGCATGGAGATTTGTGAAGTGAAAAGCATGGGGATTTGTGAAGTGAAAAGTATGAGGATTTGGGACATAAAAAGCATGTGGATTTGGGAAGTGAAAAGCATGGAGATTTGGGAAGTGAAAAGCATGGGGATTTGGGAAGTGAAAGGCATGGGGATTTGGGACATAAAAAGCATGTGGATTTGGGAAGTGAAAAGCATGGGGATTTGGGAAGTGAAAAGCATGTGGATTTGGGAAGTGAAAAGCATGGGGATTTGGGAAGTGAAAAGCATGGGGATTTGGGAAGTGAAAAGCATGGGGATTTGGGAAGTGAAAAGCATGGGGATTTGGGAAGTGAAAAGCATGTGGATTTGGGAAGTGAAAAGCATGGGGATTTGGGAAGTGAAAAGCATGGGGATTTGGGAAGTGAAAAGCATGGGGATTTGGGAAGTGAAAAGCATGGGGATTTGTGAAGTGAAAAGCATGAGGATTTGGGACATAAAAAGCATGTGGATTTGGGAAGTGAAAAGCATGGGGATTTGTGAAGTGAAAAGCATGGGGATTTGTGAAGTGAAAAGCATGGGGATTTGTGAAGTGAAAAGCATGTGGATTTGGGAAGTGAAAAGCATGTGGATTTGGGAAGTGAAAAGCATGGGGATTTGGGAAGTGAAAAGCATGTGGATTTGGGAAGTGAAAAGCATGGGGATTTGGGAAGTGAAAAGCATGTGGATTTGGGAAGTGAAAAGCATGGGGATTTGGGACATAAAAAGCATGTGGATTTGGGAAGTGAAAAGCATGTGGATTTGGGAAGTGAAAAGCATGGGGATTTGGGAAGTGAAAAGCATGGGGATTTGGGAAGTGAAAAGCATGGGGATTTGGGAAGTGAAAAGCATGGGGATTTGGGAAGTGAAAAGCATGGGGATTTGTGAAGTGAAAAGCATGGGGATTTGTGAAGTGAAAAGCATGGGGATTTGTGAAGTGAAAAGCATGGGGATTTGTGAAGTGAAAAGCATGGGGATTTGGGAAGTGAAAAGCATGGGGATTTGGGAAGTGAAAAGCATGGGGATTTGTGAAGTGAAAAGCATGGGGATTTGTGAAGTGCATGGGGATTTGTGAAGTGAAAAGCATGGGGATTTGTGATAGCAAGCTATTGAGTTGATCTAATTTGTTTAAAATTTTAGAGTTTTTATTGATTAATAAACAGTGCACAAACAATGTGGAAAAAGAGGTAAAGATAGAAAAGAGAAAAGAAGCAAGTCAGATTATGGAAGATGTCACATCATTTCTGTTGGGCTGAATAATATAGTTAGCGACAGCTTTACATCTTTAACTCACCGGGCCATAATGCTTATGAACTTGCAGCTTTGCAACCATCTTACATCAGTAAACAGTTATTTTTTTCAGCTTCTCAAAACCCACCAAAACATTTCAGGAGGATGATGTTTTGTACAAACAATGCAAAGTCTCTGTTTAATATTCTCACAGTTACTAAAAATAGATTAGATATTTCAACAACCTTTTATAAAAAAAAGACCAAATATGACACAAAGCATCCTGGCATATAGGGTTTTAATTTTTACATGGAAGGGAGACAAGAATGCCACCCCAATTCCAAATAGTTACCACAATGGCAATATAACCCCAAATTTTAGTCAAAGTCTTAATTTCTTATCAATCTGGACAATTACCAGGTCCAGTTAAGAAAATATTCATTGGTTTTTGTTCTGAACAAATATTTGCTACAAGTAGGTACTGAAGGTTTCATGTCATTAGCATAACTCAAACCATCAGAAGTATTTCCATCAAGCTTTCAATATATATTGGTATTTGGTCCCAACTTGTCATTTTGCTTTTCACAAATCTTTGATTTCAATATTTTGTGTAGTCTGGTCATTTTTTTCTTTTATCCATTCATGGCTCCATCCATTATTCACTCTTTTGTTTCCAGAACATATATCAAACTTTTTGGTCCATATATACTATTCACAATTTATAAGTTTCAGTATTTTTTTGTATTTCATGTCTGCAACATGATACCCCAGTGCTAGACATCATTTGATACCCCAGTGCTAGACATCACTTGATACCCAAGTGCTAGACATCACTTGAAACTGCCTGCCACACTGCAGACATTGTAGCGATATGATGGTAAAATTGTTAAAGCTGCATTCAAAATCTAAATCACACACACACACACACACACACACACACACACACACACTCAAAATGAAACTTTTATTTTGGATTTAAATATATCAGCATATATTTGTACACAGATATTGACCTTGTAATGTACATGAGATGATCACTCTAACATGTTTGTGCCTCAACCATATTTGTAAGTAAAACATTCAGTTCATGGGTAAAAATTGATCTGAAAAAAAACCAGTCCTCTTACATATACAGCTAAAAAAATACTAAATAAAATAATCCCTATATTTAGATGAATAATTATGACTTTACATTACTGCAGAACAAAAATAGAGAGTAGTTTGTTTTATTATAGCATCAGATCCTTCCTCCCCTACAACATGTATGATTCTGTTCCAGTGTTCAGCGGTATTTAAAAGACTTTATCATTACAATGACAAGTGTATTTATGCCTGTTTGGGAGACTGGATGTTTATATCTGGGGAGTAGGTGGGATGGGGTTATGATTTATTTCATGAGTCACTAGTGGTATTTTTTACTATATGGGGTCTGTTACGGATCACTGCCATCTCACCACTGTCTGCGTGGGTTCGAGTCTAAGATTCAGTTAATGTAGTTATGTGAGAAAGCTTGCCAGTAGCTTCTCGTGGGTCGGTGGTTCTTTCCGGGGGTTTTCCGGGTTCTTCCTCCACCATTAATACTGGCCGCCATGTATAGCCTATATTGTGCTGAAAAATGGCGTTAAACCATAATAAACAAACAAACTATATGGGGTATGTATGTTAGTAGATTGTGGGGGCATTGGTGGTCTGTTGTTTTCCCATATATAGTGAAGTAAATACAGTCAAACCCGGTTATCTCGATTACGTCGGGGGTGTAAAAAAATCGTCGACATAACCGGGACCCGAGATATCCGAGTTCATAAAAACCGGTAATTTTAAAAATGTCCTTGAGCATTACTCCTGTCTCTTGCTGGTGTTTACTGGAATCCCCTCCCACTGCATGTTACAATAAAATAAACAAAATGCTTAATTGATAATAAAATGAAATGAACTAACCTGGTGTTGTTATCATTTATTCCTTTTTTATCATCATAAGTAATTTATTAAAGAAAAAATATATCTATGAACTCCTTATATCACATGTAGCGTATGCATCCATTACTGTAGTGTGCATCACTTATGTCAGATAACACACGACACATTTTTATAATTGATGTGAATATTGAAAAACAAATCATGTTTGGTTGTACTCAGAGGTTTGAATATGTTATCAGATTGAAAAATGGATCAAAGAAAATCACAAACGAGAGAGTGAGAGAGAAACATCCACCGATTGCTTTCAGGCACCCGCCATTCACGCATAACGCGTTACGCTTAAACGTATATGGATTACGCTTTTTCGGCACATCAACCTCCCCAAAAAAATCAATTATTTGTTTTCTCGTTATTATTAAAGTTCCATTAATCCCACAGACCGTATTTTAGAAAAGACGGCTTTTACGTAACTACAATATAAGAGTACGCTAGACCGTGGACTTTCGTAATAGTATCATGTTCTATTTATAGCTAACCTGGTTCTACTGTTGACCTCGATTCTATTTATATTTATTTATATGCGTAGTGAGGAGATAGCAAACTGGTTTTCCAAATTTAATATTTACTCGCAGATTCCATATTCTAATTCATATTTCTTGCAGCACCAGTCTAAATATATTTTAGCGCTTAAAAGTATATTTTATTTTACTCTATGCATTTATGTGAGCAAAAATAACCCCCTTCAAAAATTTCCCAGATAAATTAGAAAAAGGCAACTGAAAACCCCCGAAACAAAATATAATAGAAACCTCTAAATATTAAGAACAAAAAAAAAAGTACAGCATCACGTGACATCTATTTCCGGCCGTGTCGAAATTTTTTTTAAATTTAGCGCGAAACGTCTTAAGAAGGTTTCTAGTCGATGTGTGTAAAGCTAAAAGTGCTACATATGAAAACTTAAAACAGTAAATGATGAGCAGGGCCAATAATCGTTGTTTATTGAAATTTTAGCATGTTATATGTGGATTACGCTTTTTCCGCCTGGATTCCGCTTTTTTACCACTTGGATTACGCCAATTCCTCGTCAGGGATTGGCATGTATGCTTGAATATTTTATGTAGTGAACATGATATATTCTTAATAAACTAATCAATTAAGCTACTCTTACGAACCAAAAATAGAAAGAATATGAAATAAACATGTGACTACTGCCGTAACGGACCAAAATTGTGCCTGAAAATCGATCGCTTTTGCTATTTCTTGTACAATTTCTGTGAGATTGACGTTAAAAAGTTGCATTTCATCGAATTAAGCGGGTCCACATGTTACTTTGGACCGAAACTTATGCCCGACTTAACCGGGTTATCAAATTAACAGAGGTCGAGATAAGCGGGTAAAAAATAGCATAACAAAGAAGAATTTTTTCGGGACCGGACCAAAACGCTCGACATAAGCGGGTTGTCGAGATAACCGAGGTCGAGATAAGTGGGTTTGACTGTGTCTTCAAATTTTACACAGGATACATTGAAGAAAAACATAGAAGATTTTTTTATAATTAGATTAACAATTATCAGCTTTTTAAGAAAGAATAGTGTTTAAATAATAGCTAGAAACAGTGATAATATATATTTTCTTTGACAAACCAACATGTATATAGGTGCCATGCCAATCTGAAGGGGCTAAGAAATGTAGGACACATTTTATCATTGCTTGCAAGTAAGAGACACTTATTTATAATAATTGTGGTAATTTCTTTTACAAAAGAAAGTATTGGTTGCATTTCTGATGCTTATTTTTCTGTTTGTGTAGAGATGCTGATGCTGGAGATAAGAGTGCAAACAGGTTGATAGCATCCCTTTTTTTTAATGAATTGTACCTCACCTTTATCAAAAAGTATTTATCTGGTGCAATTAAAATCTTGCCGAGAATCATTTGATCCTCTAATTCTTTTGACATTCCAAACCTTACCTTTTCTATCTGCACAAACCTTTGAAATTATGAAAAATATAGACTACAGCAACTGCGATGTTAAATCCATACTGATATTGTGGGATGTTTGGCATATATATATATATATATATATATAAACCATTCTTATGATTCAGAGATTTTTGTCATTGGTTTCTGCGATTTAAATTTTTATCTCCCTGTATTTTAAATTAAACAGTGTCACTGATGAACTGACTGCATATTAATTGTGAACTGAATACATGTCACTGGTATACATGTCTCTGTCAACTGAATACATGTCACTGGTATACATTTCTCTGTCAACTGAATACATGTCACTGGTATACATGTCTCTGTCAACTGAATACATGTCACTGGTATACATGTCTCTGTCAACTGAATACATGTCATTGGTATACATGTCACTGTCAACTGAATACATATTCTGAACTGAATACTTGTCTGATGATCTGAATAAATGACTGTTTAACTGAGTACATATTTTGAACTGACTACATATTTTAACCGAGTACATATTTTGAACTAAGTACATATATTAAACTGAGTACATATTTTGAACTGCCTAGATATTTTGAACTGAGTAAATATATTGAAATGAGTACATATTAAATGTGAACAGGATAATATTAATTGTGAATTGAATGCATGTCACTTGCATACACACCACATGTGAACTTATGAACTGAATACATCTTACTTGCAAACTGAATACATTGTGAACTGAAAAAAAGAACTTATTAACCAAATACATCTTGCTTGCAGACTGAATATATGTGATGTGTGAACTGTATATATGTCACTTGTGAACTGAATACATATTACTGCAAACTGTATATATGTCACTTGTGAACTGAATACATATTACTTGCAAACTGTATCTATGTCACTTGTGAACTGAATACATATTCCTTGCAAGCTGAATATATGTGACATGTAAACTTAGTTGTGAAGTGTAGCCATTATTATAGTATGTAGTTTGCATGCTGTATACAGTATATACATACTGACAATTTTTACCTGCATGAGCATCCACATGACATACCTTAACCTTGTCATATCAGCTAATACTAATTTAATACTTCAACCATCTTCTAAACCATATTCTTGTCCATCCTTCAATTTACTAATAATGTAGAATAATATTTGATATAATTATAAGGTGTAAATTATCTTTGATTCCTGTACTGTCCCTATTGAGTGCCTTGAAATAGATCAAAATAATAGATCAATAGAAATAGATCAAAATAATAGATCAATAGAAATAGATCAAAATAATAGATCAATAGAAATAGATCAAAATAATAGATCAATAGAAATAGATCAAAATAATAGATCAATAGAAATAGATCAAAATAATGCTCTATTTTTCCTATGCAAGTCAGGTACACATGATGAGTGATGGAGTTGGTGTTTGAATTCTCTTGATGTCATTTATCTGCCATGCAAAGGTAGCATGTAGATTGCCTGGAAGGCATACATGTTTAATTAGAAAGAAAAATATAACAAGCATGTTTTTTACTAAATGATCTGATAGAATTTTTCTTTTATAATTCTTGTTCTTTTCTCTCTTTGTTATTTGTTCCATTATATCTCTTCTTTATATGCTTCTAACTTTATAATGACTCTGCATATCCAATTACCCCATGCCACTAAGACAACTTGATCCATCTGTTGTTCCATCTCTCCATCCATCTGTACATCCAGTCATATTAATACTGTAGCATCCACATTTATTTTAGATTTGATCAAATTTGCTGTGAAGCATTGTTGTATCAAAGTCTTGGAAGACTACAAGAATTAGCTCATTCAGAACATATTTAAGAAAATTCAAGACATTTTCACCTTTTTGAAATTTCTCTCTCATCTCAGAATTATAAGTATTTTGATTCCATTTTGGACAAGTAAATGTACAGAATACATAGTGACTTTGAATAGTCACCTTGGAAAGTAAACGAAAGTGATAGGATATTTTCCCTCAAATTAGTATGAAAAAGTTATAAAATTAAAATTTAGAAAATATTATTTTTGTTTCATGCTATTAGGAACAAAAGTTGAAATTTATTTATTAACTTTTAAAATTGTATTTTAATATGGCCCTGCATCAAATACATATTATGAGTAGCAATTAGCACATGGTTGGTATGTTAACTTGATGGAATAGTTTCCAATGTTTTTATTCATTATGTGTAAATATAACTGCCATTTTCCAAAGATATAGACCCTGTGTATACAGATAACTAACGGTTGTTATAAATAATAAAGAATTGATGAAAAGTTTGGAAATGACACACTTATAAAAGTAGAGTGAAGGTCAAGATACAAAATTAACAAGAAAAGTGATGCCATCTTCATGCATTCATAACTTTGAGTTAAAGGTGTCCATTGCATCATGGGAGTTAAAACTGTCCATTGTATCATTGGAGTAAAAAATGCCCATTTGTATCAATTGAGTTAAAACTGCCTATTGTACCATTTGAGTTAAAACTGCCTATTGTATCATTTGAGTTAAAACTGCCCATTGGATCATTGGAGTTAAAACCTGTCAATTGTATCATTGGAGTTAAAACTGACCATTTGTATCATTGGAGTTAAAACTGCATATTGTACCATTTGAGTTAAAACTGCCTATTGTATCATTGGAGTTAAAACTGCCCATTGGATCATTGGAGTTAAAACTGTCCATTGTATCATTGGAGTTAAAAATGACCATTACATCATTTGAGTTTAAACTGCCTATTGTATCATTTGAGTTAAAAATGCCCGTTAGATCATTGGAGTTAAAACTGCCTATTGTATCATGGGAGTTAAAATTGCCTATTGCATCATTTGAGTTAAAAATGCCCATTATATCATTGGAGTTAAAACTGTCCATGGTATCATTGGAGTTAAAAATGCCCATTGCATCATTGGAGTTCGAACTACCCATGGTAGCTTAGAATTTATGATTTTGGGTTACCATTTAGCATTATTAATTCATTACTAGCATTTATGATTTATCATTAGTAATTATTATTTGTGATTAGCATTTTCAATTTATTGTTAGCATTTATGATTTACCATTAGCAATAATAATTTATCATTGACATTTATAATTTATCATTGACATTTATAAGTTATCATTGACGTTTATAATTTATTGTTGACAGTTATAATGTATCATGGACATTTATAATTTATCATTGACATTTATAATTTATCATTTACAGCTATAATTCATCATTGACATTTATAATTTATTGTTGACAGTTATAATTCATCATTGACATTTATAATTTATCATTGACAGTTATAATTCATCATTGACATTCATAATGTATCATTGACATTTATAATTTATCATTGACATTTATAAGTTATCATTGACATTTATAATTTATCGTTGACAGTTATAATTTATCATTGACATTTATAATTTATCATTGACATTTATAATTTATCATTTACAGTTATAATTCATCATTGACAGTTATAATGTATCATTGACATTTATACAGAGGCGTAGCTGGGGGGGGGGGGCAGGGGGATACATATGTCCCTGGGCACCATACTAGTGGGGGCGCCAAAATGGGCTTTGAAATAGGTTGTAACAGGTAATGGTGATTTTATTGATGAAAATAATGGGTTTCAGAGTTGAGGTGGGGGGGAGGGCAAATGAATATTGTCCCCGGGTGCCAAACACTCTAGCCATGCCTCTGCATTTATAATTTGTCATTGACATTTAGAATTTATCACTGAGAGTTAATTTATCATTATAATAAATATTTTATTATTACCATTTACGTTTAATCATTTTGATTTAATTATTGGTGCTATTAATACATAGCATCATTGTCCATTTTAAACTTTTTTATTTAGTGTTCCTGTATGATTCATCTTCCATTCCATGTCTATGTTTAACTCGTTTATTTAGTGTTCCTGAATGATTCATTTTCCGTTCCAGGTCCATTCATTACATTCGCATTTGAAATGGGTACATAATGTTTCAGGGTTTAGTGTCACTATGCCCCACTAGACAGTTGAATTTGAAATGGGTACATAATGTTTCAGGGTTTAGTGTCACTATGCCCCACTAGACAGTTGAATTTGAAATGGGTACATAATGTTTCAGGTTTTAGTGTCACTATGCCTCATTAGACAGTTGCATTTCAAATATATTATTTCCCTTGCCAACCCACTGTCTGTTAATGATACCATTTTTAAGTGTTTTTAATTATTTTCGTTTGCAAGCATCTGTGTTCCTTGAAGACATTTTTGATACTTATTGTTTTAAGCAAATTTTTTTTACATTTTGTTTTAGGGAATGAATTTTGTTGTTGCTTTAATGCTGCTTGTGATGAAAAATGAGGAGAAAGCCTTCTGGTTGATGGATACTCTTATCAATAATATCTTGCCAGGTAATCATCAGAAGTACTCTTATCAATATCTTGTCAGGTGATCATCAGAAGTACTCTAATCAATAATATCTTGCCAGGTAATCATCACAACTACTCTTATCAATAATATCTTGCCAGGCAATCATTAAAACTACTTGTATCAATAATATCTTGCCAGGTGATCATCAGAAGTACTCTTATCAATACTATATTGCCAGGTAATCATCAGAAGTACTCTTATTAAAATAGTTTGCCAGGTAATCATCATAACTACTCTTATCAATAATATCTTGCCAGGTAATCATCACACTACTCTTATGAATAATATTTTGCCAGGTAATGATCATAACTACTCTTATCAATAATATCTTGCCAGGTAAACATCTAAACTACTCTTATCAATGAAATCTTGCCTGGCAATCAATAAAACATCTCATAACAATAATATCTTGACAGGTGATAATCAAAACTACTTGTATCAATGGTATCTTGCCAGGTGATCATCAGAAGTACTCTTATCAAAAATATTTTGCCAGGTAATCATCATAACTACTCTTATCAATAATATCTTGCCAGGCAATCATTAAAACTACTTGTATCAATAATATCTTGCCAGGTGATCATCAGAAGTACTCTTATCAATACTATATTGCCAGGTAATCATCAGAAGTACTCTTATTAAAATAGTTTGCCAGGTAATCATCATAACTACTCTTATCAATAATATCTTGCCAGGTAATCATTTAAACTACTTTTATGAATAATATCTTGCCAGGTAATCATCAGAAGTACTCTAATCAATAATATCTTGCCAGGTTATCATCAGAAGTACTCTTATCAATAATATCTTGCCAGGTTATCATCAGAAGTACTCTTATCAATAATATTTTGCCAGGTTATCATCAGAAGTACTCTTATCAATAATATTTTGCCAGGTTATCATCAGAAGTACTCTTATCAATAATATTTTGCCAGGTAATCATCTAAACTACACTTATCAATAATATCTTCCCAGGCAATCATTAAAACATTGCTTATCAATAATATCTTGCCAGGTAATCATCAGAAGTACTTGTATCAATCATATCTTGCCAAGTAATCATCAAAACTACTTTTATCAATGATATCTTGCCTGGTAATCATCAGAAGTACTCTTATCAATGATATCTTGCCAGGTGCACATCAGAAGTACTCTTATCAATAATATTTTGCCATGTAATCATCACAACTACTCTAATCAATAATATCTTGCCATGCAATCATTAAAGCTACTCTTATCAATGATATCTTGCCAGGTAATCATCACAAGTACTCTTATCAATAATATCTTGCGAGGCGAATCATCATAACTACTTCTATCAATGATATTTTCCCAGGCAATCATCAAAACTACTTTTATCACAAATATTTTGCCAGGCAATCATCAGAAGTACTCTTATTAATGATGTCTTGCCAGGTAATCATCAAAACTACTTGTATCAATGATATCTAGACAGGTGATTATCAGAAGTACTCTTATCAATAATATCTTGGCAGGTAATCCTCAAAACTACTTGTATCAATGATATCTTGCCAGGTATTCATCAGAAGTACACTTATCAATGATATCTTGCCAGGCAGTCATGAAAACTACTTGTATCAATGATATCTTCTTGCAAGGTAATCAGAGAAATTACTTTTATCTATGATATCTTGCCAGGTTATCATCAAAACTACTTTTATGAGTTATATCTTGCCAGGCAATCATCTAAACTACTTTTATTTATGATATCTTGCCAGGCAATCATCAAAATTACTTTTATCTATGATATCTTGCCAGGCAATCATCAAACTTACTTTTATTTATGATATCTTGCCAGGTAATCATCAAACTTACTTTTATTTATGATATCTTGCCAGGTAATCATCAAACTTACTTTTATCTATGATATCTTGCCAGGTTATCATCAAAACTACTTTCATGAGTTATATCTTGCCAGGCAATCATCTAAACTACTTTTATCTTTGATATCTTGCCAAGTTATCATCAAACTTACTTTTATCTATGATATCCTGCCAGATTATCATCAAAACTACTTTTATCAATGATGACTTGCCAGGTACTCATCAGAAGTACTCTTATCAATGATATCTTGCCAGATATTAATCAGAATTACAATGATAAATTATATCTTGCCAAGTAATCACCAGGCGTGCTCTTATTGATGACATCTTCCAAAGTGAGCATCAGTATAATATCTTTTATAGGGTGTCATTTTTAATGCTAGCTGAATCACCTTACTTTTGGTACAGTTGTTATATGATAATTTATATAACAGTTAACATAAGCTTCTCAAATTCATCCAATGCATGTGCTAGTTACTGACTATTCATTCCATTTTATTTATTTTTGAGGGGGAAGGGCTGCATTATATTTTATTTATTTATTTCAAGATAAAAATAATTTGAATATTGTATCAGATATAATATGTTGTTATTTTGTTGTACATCATAACAAGATATTTTTCCCATCAATTATGAGAGCTAGAAATGTGAATATTACAAGAAGAAAAAATCCAGTCCCCTGCCTACGAAAATGAAATTGTTTATCCATAATATAATTGTGGTATACTATGGTACACATTGTGGTATGTTAAAAATAAATGCAGTACAATATTTGTACTGGTACGCAGCTCTAGAAATAGTTGCAGTCAAATTGATTATTAGCATTAAATAAAACAGAAAATCACATAGTTTGCAAAACTAGATTTACTTAAGGTGCACTCACAAAAACACATACATAGTTGATTCATAATTCATTGATGTAGAAGTATATGAAATAATGAAAACAATTTTTAGCCTTGAAATTGTAATTGCTTTCAAAATATTTTGCTTGTCTTTTAAAAGATTACTATAACCCAAATATGACTGCGATAAAGGTGGAACAAGAAGTTCTTGGAGAATTGGTCAGGTAGATTTATGCACACACACACACACACACACACACACACACACACACACACACATGATCATTGTTTAGTTTTCAAAATGTTTCTGTTTATGCTGATGGTGCTGGGCATAGATGTAGTAAACAAGTTTACCATCCATTGACAGTTATTATCCAAAGTTTTTGTGGATATGTTTAACATTGACATGCAAATATTCCAAAAATATATTAGCTGTGTTTCTCTGAGCTTGTAGGTACAGTCTAATGTTTTCTGTGCTGTCTAGACCATACAAATCAAATGCTATAACCAGTCAAACATTGTAATGATGTTGTGATGAATCCTCTGGAATAATTAGCAGTTAGGAAATGTGACAGGGAAATTAAACTCAAACTTTCAAATAGGGAATTTAAACTTTTATCCAAAAACATAATAAATAATCTTTATTGTTTGTGTATATATATATATATATATATATATATATATATATATATATAGTGGATATGTATTAATTTTAGTTACACATCAAGTGAATTTTTTACACCATACTGAAAGCACTCAAATCAATAACTAGAAGCATCCTTTTATTACAGTTTCTTATTACATTATTACTCTCTTCTATTTAATTATTTATTTATTATTACATAACTACTCTCTTCTATTTAATTATATTATTTCATTATTACTCTCTTCTATTTCATTATATTATTTATTATTACATAACTACTCTCTTCTATTTCATTATATTATTTATTATTACATAATTACTCTTCTATTTCATTATATTATTTATTATTACATAACTACTCTCTTCTATTTCATTATATTATTTATTATTACATAACTACTATCTTCTATTTCATTATATTATTTATTATTACATAATTACTCTTCTATTTCATTATATTATTTATTATTACATAACTACTCTCTTCTATTTCATTATATTATTTATTATTACATAACTACTCTCTTCTATTTCATTATATTATTTATTATTACATAACTACTCTCTTCTATTTCATTATATTTTTTGTTATTACTCTCTTCTATTTAATTATATTATTTTCATACTTTTATTACTGATTTTATACTTATTATTGGTTTTTTTAGATTTTTATTTCTCTTTTATTAGATTTTATTGTTTAATAAATTTTATTACTCTTTTTTCCATTAAATACTCAACATTGATATTAAATACTTTTCCCATTTTGGTTGACTTAAGATTTTGTGTATAATGAAATAAATAATATTCAGAACTACTGCCTTTGTTTGGAATATAAGTGTCTACAAAACAGCAATGACTAAGGTGGAGAGAATTCTTTTCAGTTTCATGATATTTGTCAGAACTCTAGAGTTTATGTTACAGATTGAGAGATCCTGAACTTCACAGTAAGATAGAGAAGCTGGAAGTTCCCTGGTGCCTTGTCGGAATCAAATGGTTTCTCTGTTTGTTTGCTGATGTCTTGCCTACAGAGGTAATGGTCTCACAAGACAACTTATGTCACCTATGCCAAGATTTGGCTCATATTCTTATTTTCTCATGTAATTACACTGTTTTTTTAAAAGTTTGTTATTGTTATTCTGAAATACATTTATATTTACAACTTAAATTTGTGTAGTTCAGTCAATAATGCATTAAGTACTTTGCATGTTTGTGAAAAATCCTTGAATTCTAGTATAAAAAAATCTTGCGTCAGTCACATCCTGCTAGAAAAGATAGTCTTCATTTTATCTATATCCCTTTTTGAACAAATAGGTACATGTATCACTAAATAATTCACTTCAATATTAGTTTTGACAATATCACATAGCAACAGCTGTTTGCATACTACATGTACATGTACTTAAATTGACCTAGATATTTAGTCAGCTGGAGACAGCTATCATCTTGCTGAGGCTACCCATGGGATGAGGCTATCCATAGGGAAATGAAACCATGTGAACAAATTTAAAAGTTCAATAAACATCATTGCAAGATGCCCCATTTTTAATTAATTTGATGGCCACATACCAATGGTCTCAAAAGATTGGAAGTTTAATTTGTGTTTATTGTGGTAGCAGATGTAAGCATAAACATTTGTCCTGCAAAAAGGTGTTCCTTTGATAAAAGGTGCTTTGTTTTTATTGAAGTTGGTCTGCTTTAATGAAGGGTACTCATATTGCTGAAGTCACTTTTAAAGGCCAGATTTGGAGGACCTGCAGCAACATCAAGAAACTGTACAACATTGAGACTGAAATATTTTTTAATTTGCTTATTATTTATTTTTAAACAATTAGCCACATGTTTGGTTGATTGTAGCCATTTCTGATTCTGCCTTAAGAGGTTGGTTGTTTGTAGCTAGTTTGGTAACATGACTGTTTGAGTGTATCACACTATACAGTACTCAGGCCACATGTGAACAGAAGCGAAGTATGATATAACCATACACCATTAAGATGGTTTGTAAATATGAACAAAGGACTTGATTATGTACCAATAGATAGATTCCAGTGCATTTTATTTGCTTCTTTTCCTGCTGCCTTTGAATTTTCTCCACGCCAAACACAAGATTGTATATACAGGTAAAATCCATTATAACGCGATGATCAGGTAAAACCCATTATAACGCGATGATCAGGTAAAACCCATTATAACGTGATGATCAGGTAAAACCCATTATAACGCGATGATCAGGTAAAACCCATTATAATGCGATGATCAGGTAAAACCCATTATAACACGATGATCAGGGTCCAAAAGAATGATATTGCAATATTAGCATTAACAAATTTTTAAGAAACTTACCCATATAAAATGTTCATTGAAGTTTCAATGTCATCAGTTTTAACTAACCTCTTGATCATATACTGTTTGTTTTGTTCGCTGAGTTTCATCGCACATTAAATATATTCGTTAACAAATATAACACTGCAGTATGTTTTAGAAAATTTCAGAAATTAAGGCAACATTAAACGCAGAGCTGGGATTAAAAAATCTGTGAAGGATACAAATAATCAGCTTTTCCATAAACATGTATTTAAGACGTTAAAAAGAGAGGTAAAAAATGAACAATGGGAGCCATGCTGCCATCTCATTATAGCAGAATCACATTAATAATGATTATAATGAATCATGTATTAACAGGTATTGCCTGCACAAATTTAAAGAGCTAACAATGTTATTGCAAAAATAATTTGCCAGATGGTATATTTTTTAAGCCAATAAGGAAACAATATTTCAGTTTGTGATTTAGTAGAAGCCCAGTCCAATCCCCGAATAAACATTTTTACATGTTATTTTTATACTTTTAAGAAGAAAATATCTTGTGTATATTGAATTTGATGAGCAACAGCATGATCGTCTTCTATTAGAATTCATGTTTGATCTTTTCCCAAAAATAAACATGTTAAGTTTAGTACAGTAAAACCTTTTATTAGAGAGTGCCCCTTCTGCCAACAAGAAAACAGTTTCTCAAGACATTTAGTCTATAAGGTTTGTACAGAAAGATCAGTTTCCATGGTCCAGTTTCAGAACAATTTAAAGAAAAATAACCATAATCACTGTTCAAAGTTCATGGTAAAATATTGTATGCATTTGTCTGAAAACAAAATTATATGGCTATAAATATATACTTCTATCATTACACATGACATCACATTTACATTTTGAGATCACATGTACATGTAGTAGTATATGAAATTGTTTTTGATTTACTCTTTTTCCTTTATAATTCCCCAAATTTGTTATACCAATGTTTAAACCACTATTTTTCATGTGGTGTGCTCTTTTGCACTACTTTTGGTTATCATGATTGTGTTCTCCATTGTTAACATTTTCGTTTTTAAGTTGGAGGTTATTACCTTGTTATTACGATACTAGGTGTTAAGTTGTAATATTGACTTTAAACACATTTTGACTGAGATTTGGGAAATTATAAAAAAATCTATACATGTACGTTGCATATCTAACAATTAATGAAATTTAAAGAAACAATTATCTCATTCAGAAACAGAATCATTTGCTCAAAGACAAAAATAAATGGCTTAACTCAAAGAAGTCATACAGGTATTAATTATATAAACAAGCGTGTAGATGACAGCTTGGTGATTGGGAGGTAATCAATGTAACATGAGGGGAAAAAAGTGCACAAAAACATACATTAGGAGTTTTTAACAATTCTGTAAACAATTCTCACTTGCTGATTTAATAGACAAAGATCTTATTCAGCCCCAGGCAATCTGGTTTAACTCTAAAGGCAAACAATATATGCAACCATGACCTTAATTTCAGTGCTACAGTCATGGCAATTTGTGACATGTACGTTAGCCTGGTTTATGGAAAATACCATCTGTCACTATATACAAACTGATAGCAAGAATCTGTTTTTTTTTTTATGTTCTTATAATGTATAATTTTGTTCATTAAAATCTTGGTTGTTCAAGCGATTATTGTTTCAAATGATTACATAAGGGTTAGTGGTGTCTATGTGTGTTCTCACGATGTGGTCATTCATAGAACTGGATATTGGGACCTACTTGTACATAATGGATGGTAGGTATAATAAGGCTGGAAACCAGGCTAAGTGCTGAAATAAAATACACCTACCTTAGTATGGTTTACAATAAGAAATATAAAAAGACATATAAAACACTATCAGCATACCTACAAAAAAATTTCATATATTGGTTGCCAGCCTATTTTCTTTCTCCTTTTTAAAACATGTAAATGGTCATTTTTAAAATAAAGGTCAGTGGAATTTATGTCAGCTTTTGCAGTGCATTTGTTCATAGCAGTGTTGAAATGCCTATTGCCAAGACATCATAGTCGCTGGTCACGTTCTGCAGGTGGTCACTCTTGACAGAGTATTTATAATAAAATGGATCCATGCTTTACAATTGTAGTCCGATGAGACTGGTGGTCACTTGTAGTAGAGGTTGTTCATAACAGATTTTACTACTGTACTTTTAAAAAAGAAAAATTTGTTTCAAATATGAGAAAAATACATGGGTATGAAATTTTTGGAGCCAAAATTTGATATGGATTTTATCCATTTGTTTTCTAATAAAGCATGCCATTGTGGGTTCATTCATTTGCTTGCACAATAAAAAAAAACCCAGTTATTCCTTTTATTTGACTTAACCAAATATAATTTCATGGAAAATCTGCAACTCAATTCTGTATGACTTCAGATGGTTGATCCAGAATGTTACGTGTATTTATATTATTGTAACTCCTGGTATATGTTTTTTGTGCTGATTTTTGTAATTTTTATTCATGGCTTTATTATATTTTACCTTTGTGATTAGGATCTGTCAAGAGCATAAACTTGCTTATGATCTATAAATATATGCTTTCCTACGTGTTAACAATTCTAATATTAATCCTAATAATAACACTTAAATTTGACTTTGGGTTAATTTATCATTGGCTGATCGGTTTGGACAGTTCTAGAAGAATTCAGTAAATTCCCAATGGTTGGGCTAGGTCACATAAATAAACAGTTTCAAAATAAATTGAGTAGCATGATCTATAAATTGGGGTATGTTGTGAATTTATAATTTTGGATATATATATAAGGAGAGAACTGAGTAATCTGATTGATTTCTACTTTCGGGAAGTCATTCTCATTTTTGTGTTCCTGTTGTAAGTCTGCAGTGTTTTTGAAATAGAAAGTGCTCATTATTTGGACTATAATATTATTCTTTAACTATTGTGTATTATTCAAATGAGTTCTGGACAGACCAGTACATTTCCCGTCTTGAAATTTATACAGAATTTTTAATTCTTTAGTACTTTCTTAAAAGTTTGTCAGTATTATTTTGGATTCATTTCTTAATACTGTATGTTCCTCACATATTTTATTTTATAACTGTGATAATTATTTGTTTTACAAAATTTGTTGGTTTTGATTCTTTCTGTTACTTAGTTTGTGATCATAAAGTCATCCGTAAAGTCATAACAAGTGTCACATTAAAGTCTGTTACTCTATTAAGCAAGACTTTTCAAACATTAGATCCAGTATTACATTTAAAAATACAACTCAATTCTATGACCTTAAAATGTTACATCCAGTTAAAACTGTATAGACACACTCAGCAACGCTGGTGGAGCCCTGTAGTAGTCGTCTGTCAGCCAATACATCTGTCTTTCTGTCAAAAATTTTGTTTCTACAAGATAATTTGATTGGAAATAGTTCCAGTCTTTTTCTGAATTACTTAGAGGAGCTATGACCACTGATTACTTTTGCCCCAAGCTTTTCTAAATGCAGAATAACTTTAACCTGGATTGTTAGATTTCAACCAAATTTTGGTAGACATACCTATATTGATGAGACCGTGAATGAGTTACATTTCATCATTCACAGGAATGTTGGCCCATGATTGACTTTCCATTTGACTTAAGTTTCTGCAGCAATCGAAGGATTGCTGATTTAAAGCTATTTCGGAATGCATAACTATATTGATGAAGCCTTGACGAAGTTCCATTTGATATTTACAGGAGTTATACCCCCTGTTTGACTTTCCTTCTGAATTGTTTCTGCAGTATTCCAAGGATGTCTGGAATTCAGTTTAATTGGACTTTTTATTGATTATTTGATTTATTGATTAGACCTTTAAGTTCAATTTTGTACTACATCATAGTTTGATTTTTTTTTTATTATAACCAGATTTAATTTTATGACAATGAATTATAAAATAGTTTGATTTATAATGTTCCAGCATAATATTTAAAGTATTTTTTAATATTATTATTATTTTCTATTATTACAGACAGTGTTGAGGATATGGGACTGTCTTTTCTATGAGGGGCCAAAGATTTTACTCCGAGTTGCAGTGACCATCATTTTGATAAACAAAGACAAATTCATGAGATGTACTAATTTCAGTGAGGCAACAACTGTGCTAAGAAATATTATAAATGACTCCAAGTCAGTGATGGACTGTCATGCATTTATTCAGGTAATCTTATGAATGAATGAGTGAGTGAACTGATTAATGGCTAGAAAATAAATTGAATGATTCATTTATTGTGCTTTTCATCTCTTTTATTGATTTTTTTTTATTACAATGAAAATGTAATTTTTTGGTGATGAATGTTTTATGAAGAATATATAGACTCTAAATAAGAGGATTTCAACTCTTGCTTTATTGTGATAGTTTTTATGAATCAGCATATAATGGGATTTAAATATTTGAATACATTTTTAAACAGACACAGTTGTCTTCAAATCTACTGATAACAAATTCTAACATTTAATTCTTCTTCATAATAATTTTCTGCCTTCTTGTACTTGTATTTTCAGAGGATTTTTACAGAGCCAAAGTCTTTTCCTAGAGCTGAAATTAAAAAACTGAGAAAAGAGTGTATCACGAAGATTCGCTGAATGACGATTCTCAGATTTTGGCATGGGACCACAGTTTAACCTTGTCTTAAATATAGTTATTTAGTCACTATTTTTCATTTATTGTTGTGCCTGCCTTATCAGTAGCTTGAGATTGTGATCACACTGAAATCCATGTATTTGTTTTTAAATCCCTGTATCCATCCATGCATCTGTTCACACTGCCTTGTCAATAGCTTGAGATTGTGATCACGTTGAAATCCACGTATTTGTTTATAAATCCCTGTATCTATCCATCTGTTCACACTGCAGGTTCAGGTCAGTGTTAACACTGCTGGATGTTAAATACATTACCCAATCATATTAACATTAGGAATTACTTAAGCTACATCCAGAATTCATCCATCCCACTGACATGAAAAGTCCCTGTATACTCTCTGTAAAGCTAAAGGTAAGTAACTCTTGCAGATTACCTCCCCTTACATTCTTTATACTGGCTATTTAGTTTTAATTTTCAGGCCTCATTGAATCTGTGCATTTCAGATGAAACAACAAATCGCCCATAATTGTGTCTCCATTTCTAGGCCAAAAGGTATGGGCTGTCAATGCCCTTTCAATACATTGCAATTCTGATCCCAAAGTTATTCCAGAAAATGAGGGTAAACGATTGCATGGCAATTCTGATTGCCCTGTCATGAGATCTGAACTACCTACAGTTTCATTCTGACTGTTCAGTCATTTTAATAACACAACTGGGTTTCATTGCTACAGATTTTTTTTCTTCTGGCAACCAGAAAATATTTGTATGACCCCTCTTTCAAGTGATCCTTTGAGATTGGTAAGGTCACAAGATCCAGTATGGTATATGCTTTCAGAATCTATGTAAAGTGCACAAAGTCTACCCAGTCCTGACGCAGAGTTTTTTTTCTCTAAAACCAAAAAAACATGACAGGACAAGCATTATCACCCTGGCTGAAGGGAGTCATCCAATTAGCGTACTTTGATTTCACTGGAAGCCATATGTTGGATGTAGGTTTGGGGTCACAAAATGTGCTATTTCTACAAACCTTACCTTTCAAGAATGCAAGGCCTCAATTAAAGACATTACAGATTAGTTTCTTGGCATGTCTAGTCCACATTTTCCACTTTTGTTTGCATTACATGGACTCCCAAAACACAGAGTTGAATCTCATAGGTCACTTGGTCCCTTGGTTGCTGTCCAGACATTCACTTAATCATGCCACTCCTGACACAACCACATTCTTGGGTAGGATCAGACAACATTTGCTGAAAGAGAGGCCATACAAACTTTTGCTGGATTTGCTTGAGAAAATCTTTCTTTGTAATTTTTTTGTCAAGTGTGGGAGCCTACATCATAGTTCCTGTTTGCACAGCTATTATTAGGAGAGTCTCGCTTATAAAGTAGAGAGTTATTTTGACTCTGCAGAGTACTTTGAGGTAGAGGTTGGATGCTGAGTACTTTGAGATAGAGGTTGGATGCTGAGTACTTTGAGGTAGAGGTTGGATGCTGAGTAATTTAAGGTAGAGGTTGGATGCTGAGTAATTTAAGGTAGAGGTTGGATGCTGAGTACTTTGAGGTAGAGGTTGGATGCTGAGTACTTTGAGGTAGAGGTTGGATGCTGAGTAATTTAAGGTAGAGGTTGGATGCTGAGTACTTTAAGATCAAGGTTGGATGCTGAGTACTTTAAGGTAGAGGTTGGATGCTGAGCACTTTCACCCCTCTTGCATATTCTCCTAGCATTAAAGTGAATGGGTACTGTATTTGTTGGAGGTTGGAGAAAATATTTTTTTTTGTAAATCAAGCTTCTCAGAAAATACTTACCCAATCACATTACTATAAATCTCATTTTATCCAAACATCCTATCTCAGATAGTGCTCAAGTTAAACTGAATTCTTTCCAGCATATTGGTTGCCATTAGCAGGTTAAAGGACATGTTGGGGGTGGTGGGGTAGGTTACATAGGTAGCATAAGTATTTCCTAATCTGTAAGAGTTACTTCCATTGGTCTATACTAAGTATAGACAGAGAGAATTTTCAAGTTAATGGGGGGGGGGAGGGCTTGGTCATGGAGGTAGCAGAAGTAATTCCTTAATGTTAATGTGATCAGGTATTAAATATTTTTAGAGAAACATAATTTTCTTGAAAATTTCTTTTTTAATTAAGATCAGATTTAAAGATGATGCTTTGATGCTGAATGAAAAATGGTCATGACAGTAAGGGAGCTTGTTTGTTAAATTTATGAGCACTATTAATTTCATTTAGCTGGAAAAATGCAGTCAATTGAAAATTTTTGCGGAATTTATTTGGACATTGTGAAACCAATTGCAGTGATATAAAGTTTGCTCAAGATTAGTATAATACAGCAGTTTTTTATACTTGTTTTATTAATATGGTCTCAAATTTTTTTCATATTAATTTTTTTTTGATAAACAAGACATTTATTAATAAGTTTGGTTGCCATTTTGTAAGTAAAACTATGTGGATGATAAATTTGTGTTACCAAAACAAGTATTAAATAGTTTCTTGGAGGTTTTATAATGGCAGTTGGTTACCAATTTTGTAGTTTTATTCTTAAACTAATTCCATACATATACATTGACTGAAATTAAGTTTTGAATTTGATTATGAAGTGCATGAAATTAGTGAACCATTCCATAACACAGCAGAAATGGTGGTAGATTGTAAACCTCACTGAGACTGTCTGACACTGTCTAGCATCTTGATATTATTTCTTCAGCAATATAAAATGCTGACCTTTCACTTTGAAGATATATCTTGTTTATTACTTAAATATTACCTGATAGATGAAGTTGTGCTGAAAAATTCCAGTCTTGTAATTTAGATAGAATGAACAGTATAGACTGGTCTGCTGTTGCAGTTTATAGAGACAGAATTAACCTCTATTGACTGGTCTGCTGTTGCATTTTATGTGGACAGAAAGAACAGCATAGACTGGTCTGCTGTTGTTTTTATCCTGTTGAACGGTTTAAAAATGTTAAAAGTATTTAAATTGTTTCAGTTTTCTTGGAAGAAAAAATGGATGATGAAAATGATTTTTTTTTTCAGAATTAGCAATAAAGATTAGTGCTTTTGTAGTCATGTTGTACTTAAAGACTTGGTGCTACCCAGAGTAGAAAGAAGCTTGAATGTTCAGTTTTTGAAATCCCAAAACATTAGAATTTGTATTGTTTTAACTACATGTAAATATATATCTTTATGAACATCTAGTAGATGTACCATGACAGCCATTTATCTTACCATGATATCCATTTATTGTATCTTGTTATTTATTTATTTTGACCTATAAATGTGTTAGCCCTTCTGTGCTTGAAAGCTTTTTGTTATTTTATTTAAAGTCTTCACCAAAAATACCTTTTTCCAATTGTCATACTTAATAATATGGTTATGTAGTAGATGTGGATGTTAATTGATTGATGTTAATTACTTGTATTTGGTGATGTGGATGTTAATTGATTAATGTTAATTACTTGTATTTGGTGATGTGGATGTTAATTGATTAATGTTAATTACTTGTATTTGGTGATGTGGATGTTAATTGATTGATGTTAATTACTTGTATTTGGTGATGTGGATGTTAATTGATTGATATTAATTACTTGTATTTGGTGATGTGGATGTTAATTGATTGATATTAATTACTTGTATTTGGTGATGTGGATGTTAATTGATTGATGTTAATTACTTGTATTTGGTGATGTGCATGTTTATTGATTGATGTTAATTACTTGTATTTGGTGATGTGCATGTTTATTGATTGATGCTAATTACTTGTATTTGGTTTCTTTAGAGATTTGCCAGCATCCTGGCCCCACATTTTTAATGCTTCTTGAGCATAACTCAGACCCCTCCCTCACAAATTTTATTTTCCAATCTGATACACAAAACATCTCAATAAAGGACACTCATAGAACCAATTAAACTGGGGATATTGTAATACCCTTTTTATGTCTGCCCATCTGTCCATTAGCATATTTCCTTCTAATATATGGGTGTAATTATGTTGCATTAACCATCTGTACAATGAGGTGTCATCCCTGGCTCCTGCTTTTGGGTTACCATGGAGGGGTCATAGGTCAGTTAAAAGATTTGAAATAACAATCACATTTTTCAATATTTTCAAATTAAAGATGTGGTACTTAGTGAAAGACAACATTATATGTGGTACTATGACCACTGTGTGTGTCTCAGATGTGGAAGAGGATTTGGAATAGGCGGTAAATCAGCATGGGGATTAGTCATTGCAGTTAGACAGGTTTCTTTCAATGACAGTTTGACTTGGTGCCTTTAACTGATTGTAAGACAAGGAGTTTAGAAATATTGTCCTTAATTTGCAGTTTTTCAATTATAGAGGGTTCTGCTGAGACCGGTTCAGTATCATTGGAATGAAATCTGTGTCAGTATAAATAAGTGTAAAGAACCAGCATATGTTAAGGAAGGAATAAAGGTTCCTATCGAACAACATGCAAAGTTAATTTTACAAGTTTCAACTTTAAGTTTAAAGAATGTTGAAAATGTGGGCCAAAGACACATTGTATTAATTGACATATGTAAGTCATGAAATCCATTGTTTGGCTATCTACTGAATTTATAACCCGTTGTTACACAAGCCATCAGGAAAATTTTCAATATTTCATTTATTTAAGATGTAATATTAAGCTTGCTCAAGATAATTTTCAAATTTTTAACTAATGGCTGGTTCATTATGAATAGGTAATTTTTCATAATGCTTGGAAGAAAGTAAATATTGAAAATCATGGTGATTAATTATACAAAACTTTTATATTTGGAATTTATTATGTATTTTTTAGTTTTTACAACAAATTTGCCACCTTATCTTGAATAATAAAAATATTCTTTTACAAACAAAATCATACAAATTCAACATTACGTGATTATTGTATATCTACATTTATCAGATTGTTGAATGTCACATGTAGTGAGAACATGATATGAAAATGGAGATTGTTTACATAGAAAAATACAAAATTTCATGACAGTAATTTAATGGTCTCAGTACATTTCATATTCTGTATCAAATATACTATGATAATGCAAAACCATTGTGATTTTCATTATGTATTTTTTTTATAATAGTTCTTTTATATTTCTTGTACATGTTATTAGCTCACCTCCACGAAATGGAACTAGCATATTGTACAACCCCAGTGTCAGTATCGGTGTCAGCATTGTATGCATCACACCCTTCCATCAAATCAAGGTCACAGTGATTCAGATTTTACATTTTACTGGTTTCGATTGAGTTTGTTAGTTTAGCTTATGATTGCATAGGTGTTTTAGCCCTGTATAGAAAATGTTTTACCAAGATTACTTCGACTTGGTGATGGGATGCAGCTTGCATTTCTAGCATAGTTTATCATGAAATGTAGATCACTGTCACCTGTATTTCATATTTTACTGACCTGGGTTCAGTCTCAAGCACTGTTCATACCAGAATCCTCATACTAGATTATGGTATGAATCTGTGATAGTACTACACCTCTTTAGCAAAAGGTCATCATGACATATATTTCTTTTTATACTGGCTTTGGTGGCTTTTAAATTAATAGTCTAGGACCTCATTTGTGTTTGACATGTTATACGCACATTAGCCTACCCTGAGTCATGAAAATTGGTGATTAGATGCATCTAATTAAGTTGTACATGTACATCTTGTTTTAAAAATAGGCCTCTTTGGCCCATATTTCATGGTTCAGTGACTTTCTTTATATTTTTTCATGAAAGATTTATTTTCGATGCTGTTTAGGTTCCAATTATGAAACATAATAACTTAATGCACTTCTATCACAACGGCAATCTTAAAATAGAAGAATGTCACTGTGACCTACATTTTAGCTTTATTAAATTGGTTAGCTTCGGTGGCCTGGTGGTTAGAGCATCCACATTGGAAGCGAGAGGTCAAGGGTCATGACCCCCCCCATCCAAGTCATACCACAGGCTTACAAAAATGGTACTAACAGCTGCCTTGCTAAGTGCTCAGCATTAAGAGGTTAGTGTTATGACTGGCCAGCCTGGTGATAAAAATTATGTGATTGGGTGGGACATCATGCTACATGTTGGCAGCATGATGCCCCAGTGCTAGACATCACTATAAACTGCCTCAATGCAGACATCGTAGTGATATGACTGAAATTTTTTAAAAGCTACATTAAAAATGCTAATCACACAGAAGTATAATAAATATGTTTATTCAGTTGTAAGTTTACTATATTAATTACTGTACATGTCTTATTGTCATATTTTACCCTCAGCAGGTTAAATGTACAGGTGTTTTTGTATGGGAATTAGATAAGTGTCTGCTAGCTGCATCTGTAAATGAGTTTTAACTGCTTATACATTAACAATGTCTTGCTGGCTGTCACTCTAAGTTTACTCAATGCCAGCAACATTTACCTAGAAATATATCGCTTCTAGGGGTTGGACTGTGATAATAACTTGTCAGACAGATTTTTAAAATATTGATTCTTTTAAAATAATGAAAACAACACTAGTCTGTGATTAATATCAACTCATTATAATGCCTCATTGTTGATATTGTAGACAAAAATGTTCTGTTTTTTATTGGTTTTGTGTTATTGCTGTCTTTTTGCCTTGTGACATATTTAAATATGTTGATGAGTGGGTGGCTAGGCAGATTAATACCCATTACATCATCACAATACTTGCCAATTAAAAGTTGAAATTTTAAAATGATTAAAAGTTAAGATATGTTATGATAAAGATCACTTTTTTATCCAGAATTTAATTTCTGCATGATAATCAAATGATGTTTACATTGGTTACTAGAGACTAGTAAAAGTAGAGGTGAGCTACATAATCATTGGTTGGACTCTGAATTTTCCTAGGTTGTATTGTAATTGCCAACTGGCAAGTCAAAATTTGCTCCAATTTTCAACATATAAGCTTTAACAAAATAGTTAACAGATTGGCTTGTAGTGGCTGCTACAGATTGGCTTGTAGTGGCTGCTACAGATTGGCTTGTAGTGGCTGCTACAGATTGGCTGTCATTTTTTTGTTTTGGACAATCATTGTTTTTTTAGCTTGTGTCATTTTAAGTTTTTTTTTAATACTTTTTTCTCTCTGGAAAGATTGTATTTGCTTCGTGTAGATAATGATGCAGGTTGTCATGTTTCTGTCATTTTATAATTTGTTTTTGTTTTAACGGATTATTTAACATATTAACAGTATTCTACACTTGACCTTTGACATCAAGTGCTGTACTAATTTAGTTACCATGGCTCCATGTTAGTGATATGTTTGCTACCTCATACATACTTAGTGTACAACCATATATACACCCTTTAAGTCAAATCCAATTGCATACAACATTAACCCTGATCTGTCACCTCATTAAGCACTGTTAGATCCAAGTCCAATTGCATACAACATTAACCCTGATCTGTCACCTCATTAAGCACTGCTAGATCCAAGTCCATATTGTTTATTTTACAGATCACTCCCAACTTCATAGACCCTTATCTGCCAGCACAATAGGCAATGGCAGATCCAGGTATATGCAGTTTGCATTTGGATCCAACATGTATGTGAACATGTATGATATGCATGTATCATTTTTTGAAAGCAATATGCTGAATAAATAAAAATGCTAACAAATTTGATGTGGACATGAATTTCCTGATTGGTTTGGATTTGGTGAGGTCTTTATGGAATATGGCAGTTACACAAGAATTTGAGAAATTGAAAGCATGTCATTCTCTGAAAAAGCATGTTTTTGAAGTCTTATGTTTTGTTAGTTTGTTTCAGGTTTTCAAATAATTGTGTTTAAATATAGTTAGTCATTTTGCTCACTGTTATACTCTTTTCCAGTTTATCTATTTAGTGATTGTTTATTATAATACAAATTTTAATTATTATTCCTGGCATCTACATTTTGACTTTAATCTATGTATTCTTTTTTCCTGTAGCAATACTCTATCATCAGCAATGATTTTTGAAATGTACATACATGTTTTTCTTTAAGAAATTTATGCTTTTTTTATGCTTTTGCACTTAAGCTTGCATTAATCAGATAGAGACATTTGGTTGTGAGTCCAACATTTTTTTCAGTATTATTGATGGAGAAAATATAGTATCATTGATGAAGTATATTTAATATTATTGATGAAGTATAGTGCTAATATTGTGGGCCTTGGTGAATTAATGATGTGTTGATACAAAATTTGAGATATTTATTAGAACCTAGTCACATTGTACATTGTAATCAGATAGTTACATTATAAATAAATAAGATAAGGAAAATTTATATTATTTGGATAAATATTCATTATAGGTTGTTGTGTACTCAAATAAATTTGTGAAATATTTTATTACCTTGATGTACGCATGTCAGTTGTTGATCTATTGGTTTAAATGCTACCACCTTATACAAACTTTGAAACATTTATATACCCAAATGCATATTTTTTGTGTGTATGTTTCAGTCAGCTATCTCATTTTATTATAAAATCAATTACTCTTTATCTTGTCAGGAGTTTTTTTTTTGCTGTTCATACATGTGCCATAAGAACACTTTCAATAATGGGATAATTTTCTGACCAAGTGTTACAATATATTTGATAAAGGAAATATAAATTACTTAACATTTAAATCTGAGTTTTTGTATTTGAGTTTACACAAGTTGGGTTAATATTTTTCTGGAAAAATTTGACAACACCTTTTTATAATTTAGTTTCTCAGATATTTTACTGCAATGTATAATTAGTGACACAAGAAAAATGGCAGATGGCAGAATGTATTCAGTGGCAATCAAGAATTTGTTTTTGGAAGATAATTTAATAATTTTTTATTTTTAATAATTTTAAAAGGCTTCCAATTGCTATATTCACTTGGTAAGAAAACGCTTGACCAATATTAAGACTGTGAAACAAATCATTAGCCAGTTTCTTCAATCTATTTAATTCATAATTTATGGTTAGATGTTCATTGCTTATGGTTCATTGTTTACCATTGATCATCCTGTGTTTATAGCATACAATATGCATCATTCAACAAACACCACTTAGTTTTTGTTTTTCATTCATTCAGATTGTGCTTTCCATTCTTTTTTTTCTGTTTTTATTTATTAGTTTGAACCCTATTGGTTCCCATAAATAAGTGTTTTGATTAGTTCTCTGTTCCAATTTGTGTTTGAAAATTAAACACTGGACATCCTGATGTCCTTTTCACTTGGGATAGACAATTTCAATTTGGTAAGCATATTCTTATGTATGTATAATTGGTTTTAATTATGGTTATGATTTTCATGGCATGATATAACATTTTGACATTTTGTTTTTAAACTTAGTAATTTTAAGTTTGCATAATTTAGTTAATCACAACACACACAGTTGCACGAAAGATGACTCAATCAAGGGAAAATATTAGACATATTTATATACATATGTATATACATATGTAAATAAATGAAACAGCCATTTATGTTATTTATGGGGTTTTTTCTTCATTTTTTTTTCTTTCTTTTATTTTGCTGACCTGATTAGATTTATCTTCCTTATTTCACAGTAACCTTTACAAACTTTGTAAGAGTGGACTAAAGCTCTCTCCAATGTGGGTATGTGAGAAAGCTTGCCAGTAGCTTCTCATGGGTCAGTAGTTCTTTTCAGGTGTTTCCCCCAGCTTCTTCCTCCACCAATAATACTGGCCACCTTGTATAGCCTATCGTGTGCTGAAAAATGGCATTAATCCCTACAACAACAACAACAAACTTTGGGGCAAGGAAGAAACCAATTGATTTCAGGCACAAAAGTTCAAACGTAGAGAGACTGAAAGAAGTAAAACTGTTAGGAGAAATAATTTAAACTATTATCGTTTTTACTAGATACTTTGACCAAACTTTCTGAAGTTGTTATTTAAAAATATGAAAGACTCTGGGAGAGGTATCCATCCACATCATTTCAAACATTTTAGCTAAGAAATGGTGAAAGTGACATAACATATAAACTTGACTTGGTTATATCTAAAGCCACATAACATATAAACTTCACTTGGTTATATCTAAAGCCACATAACATATAAACTTCACTTGGTTATATCTAAAGCCACATAACATATAAACTTCACTTGGTTATATCTAAAGCCACATAACATATAAACTTCACTTGGTTATATCTCAAGCCACATAACATATAAACTTCACTTGGTTATATCTCAAGCCACATAACATATAAACTTCACTTGGTTATATCTAAAGCCACATAACATATAAACTTCACTTGGTTATATCTAAAGCCACATAACATATAAACTTCACTTGGTTATATCTAAAGCCACATAACATATAAACTTCATTTGGTTATATCTAAAGCCACATTACATATAAACTTCACTTGGTTATATCTAAAGCCACATAACATATAAACTTCACTTGGTTATATCTAAAGCCACATAACATTATATATATATATATATATATATATATATATATACTGACTAAACTGTTTGCTCACTAATATTTTTGTAATTTGCAGTATAAATATATTCATGTATATTTAGTTGACCTTTTTCATAGTACCATCATACTGTGAAAAAAATAATGAAACATTTAATATATTGCAGGTAGTATATTATGTGGTCTTGTTAAAGCTGCATTGCATTGCACTTCTACCAGACAGGCATGATTGATGCTTTTTATGCCGTTACAGTTACAAAATAATAAGAATGTTATTAATCAGCCATTGTAAAACAGGGACCGCATATCATTTGATCTTAGTATTTGGCAATACTGCATCTGTGGCTGTAATATTTTGTATTTTTACTCCAACATTCCAGCATTTTTCAATTGTTTCTATGATACAGTAATGCATCATTTATCAGCATCGACTTGTAGACATGGATTTGTATTCACCCACCATAACGCTGTATGACTGAAAGAATCTGAATCATTTCCATACAGTATACAGTGTGACCCTGTTAAAGCATGCTCTGTTATAACACAAATTCAGATATAACACGGTTGCAGTGTGGCTCCCATAATGATATATATACATGTGTTTTTCTTGCAAATGAAAAAATTCTTTCTTAGATTGCTATATTTCATGGTATTACATGGCCTGAAGGCTCACCTGTGTGTTAGATTGCTATATTTCATGGTATTACATGGCCCGAAGGTTTACCTGTGTGTTAGATTGCTATATTTCATGGTATTACATGACCCAAAGGCTTATCTCTGTGTTAGATTGCTATATTTCATGGTATTACATGACCCAAAGGCTTATCTGTGTGTTAGATTGCTATATTTCATGGTATTACATGACACAAAGGCTTACCTGTGTGTTAGATTGCTATATTTCATGGTATTACATGACTCGAAGGTTTATCTGTGTGTTAGATTGCTATATTTCATGGTATTACATGACCCAAAGGTTTATCTGTGTGTTAGATTGCTATATTTCATGGTATTACATGACCCAAAGGCTTATCTGTGTGTTAGATTGCTACAATTTTCATTTAGTATTTCTGCATTCTTTTTGTAACCACTATCCATGGATATTTGGTATGCTATAGGACTATATACTTAATCCATTTTGTTTTTTGGGGGGTTCATATTTTTGGACAATTTCAAATTATAGTTTGCAATTCCATTGGTTATTATGTTATATCAAGCTCTTCAGAATAGGTCAGTTTAATATACATCTCTGATTTTCCTTTTCTATTCACTTTCTTCAGAGATTGTTTGTAATTGGTCCTTTTGCACATCGTAATGTAAGGATCTCTGAATTTTCTTTCTTTCTTTTTCATTTTATTTGTCTGTTCTGTATGTTTATGATCCTGTTCTTCTGTCATTTCCTCTGTCTTTGTAGCATGTTTAATTTTTTTTTTCCAGGTTTGTTCTGTCTCAATTCTTGTTGTTTCTAATCTTTGTCCTTGTTGTTTTTGTTGCTTTTGTTCTTGGATTTCTTTTTATGTATTCTTTGGGGTTTTTTTTCTCCTTTGGTCCTAGAGTTGATTGTTCTTTTGTTCTTGTATATCTTCTTTTTCCTTACTTTGTTGCTGTATTTGTTTCCATTTTCCTCCGTATCGTGGTTTTAGTATTACTGCCAGTGTATTCTTCTTCTCTTATTGCATATCTTTTTGCTGGGTGGTAGTGATGGATATTCTGGTTTGTGGATTGGCTCCTTCTGAATTTTTTTTTTTTTTTAAAGATATTTTTGAGTGGTATGTCCAAGATTTCCACATTTGTTGAAGTAAATGCAGCCATTGTGCCATGTTCTTACAAGAAAGCCATGGAAAACCTTCTTAATTGTTTCGAGTCTTTCTTTGTCTATCTTCAAGAAAACCATGGAAAACTTTATTTGTTTTGAGTCTTTATTTATCTCGAAAATACTCAATCCATTTTTTATGGGAAAACTGGGATATGTATCTATTCTTGACCTGGTCACCTTGATTTGAAACTTTATCTGAAATGTTTACACCATAGCTTCAAGTGGTATCTCTAGTGGAGTATCTGATATATAAGTTCCGTTTGTGTTTTTTAAAATCTTTCTTTGAAATTGTGCTGCTTTCATTATATTGAGAGTGAAACTTCCACAGTCTAGTTCTCCATATGGAAGTATTGGTGTATGCCCTCTATGTCTTAGGATAATCCTTGTCTCCTTTCCTGTATAACTAGTCCGTAAGGTCAATAAAATTCTTGTCCATAATTCTAAGATTTGTCAGTATTCTTGATACGCAGGTCTAATTTCTGGTTATAGTTTCCTCATGTTTATCTCTTGTGTTCCTGACTTGTGTGTACATTATAGAAAAGGTCCTTGTTTTGTTTTGATTAGTCAAGTATCAAAGTATTTTTCCAATACAGTAACTTCTCTCTATCTTGACATCTTGTTTTGCACACTGTGAATACAGTTCTCAATTCAAGTTCTTCAAGTTTTGTATAATATAATATTTTATGACTCTAGTTCCTCAAAGTGAAGTTCTATTTCACATTTCATATTTCCAGTGATGAATTCTATAGTCTGTTGGACTTTCCTGCAGTTTGCTTTGTGTGTGCCATACTTCACATGAAGTAGTATCAGAATTTTTCTCTTAAACAAAAAACATTTTTCATCTTAAAAGTACAAAAAATAAAGTGATAAATATTTATTCTAGGATTACGTAGGGCTTTGCCCATGTTGCAAACTGTGATTTTATTTTCCTTATTGGCGGCAAATATACCATCTGGTGACGTTGTTGGCTGTTTAAACTTGTATATATAACCATTGGTTTGGAGTGGATAAATTCAGAGAGCCCCATGAAAGAAAGCCACAAACTTGATATGAAATGCACTGAAATTTATTGTTGCATAAACAAATTTTTTGTCCATATTGACAAATCATCTTAATAGTGCTGTTATATCATAATCCGCTTATGTTGACATCAAGCATGAGTACTGTATGTTTTGAGATATCCACTTTTTTTGTTGTTGACATTTCTAGTAGTGGAGATCAACTGGATGAGGCAATATCTCATAATCTGTCATCAGATTTGCTGTGGCTCACTAGTAATTAATATATTTCCATATACTGACATTTGTGTGTGGATCATAAGTAAAAAATTCCTCTTATTTGCATTCTTATTTCAAAACTAACTCCATCAGAACACCCACATTTTCTGTACTAATCCTTGTCATCAGACCAGAACATCCGTGTCTCTATTGCCCATTGACCTTTTGTTAAATTTCCGACACATTAATGGAAGGCATCATCATTTCGCCGCCACAAATTTAAAAAAAGAGGTATCTTGTTGGGCTACTCAATAGACAGGAAGAACTGTAACTACAGTCAACCAAACGACAACCAATTTCTTTTTTAAAAATGTACCCAGATAAAATATGTTGCTGAAATTTCAAAGAAAACAATACCGTTGAAGCATCAACTGTTAAGAAAACATACTAAGCAAATGGAAAAAAAAAACAATCTTAATCATGCAATACAATTATTTGATGTTGCCACTACAATAAGAAACAGACATTTGTTTGGTTCTCCAAAGCTGGCCTTTAGCGGTGACTTCAATAGCACATGCACCTTTTCATCAAAGAAAGCCGACTACAATCTTCAATAAAAACAAAGAACTTTTCTTCAAAGAAGTCAGTACTAAAGTTAAATAAAAGCAATGGAATCTGATAGATATTTTTTAATTTTCAACGTGAACATTTTTACTGTGCCATGAAAGTTTTCTTTTTGCAGGGAAAAAGTTTGTGCTTACGACAGCTACCAACAGTGGCTTAAAATGCAAACTAACTTTTACTAACTTCAGACATACTGAATAATAAATGTGCTTCATCATTTGTTACATGATTGTGCTATGTTTATCCACTGAAATAAAATCTATATGACCTGTGACAAAATTATTGAATATTTTAAATCTATGTGTGTGTGCATTTTATTGATGGAATTACTTGTATTGTGGATGCAATTTATGTAATGAGATTTGCAGGTGAGTACACGATATTGATACTCTATTCATGCTATACATAAGACATGTATATATTAACAGTATACACATATATGTACAAATCTGTGGTTCTCTGAATAAAAAAAAACTATTATATATGCCTTCTTTGTTTTCACTATAGGTGTATTTCTCATTTAATATGCATCAATTTAAAATGGTAACTGTGCCAATGAAACACGTCTTTTATTGCATGCATTTACTACCTACACCCACCCACACTGCAATTTTTTGGGGTGAACTAGCATTATTTTCTTAAGCTAACTGACCTGGTTGATTATAACATGGCTCGTTCTTTAACATAATCGGGTTCCATGGCTCCCAACTATCGTGCTATAGCTGGGTCACTGTAATTAGTATTATATATACCCCATACCTGGATAAAACATTGTGTATAACTTGTACTTGGGGTAAGGAAAAAGCACATTAGTTCTGTATTTCAGACTGGGACCTATTTGTAGATTGATTGCACTTGGGGTAAATAAAAGCCTATTGATATAGGAGTTAACACATTAACCCCTAGTGACGAGTTGATGGGGCATGAGGTAGTAGCCTACTTCCAAGGTCTGTAGCGTCATGGTCATGCATGATATGCTAAAGTGGCTGGTATTATAGAAAGGTAGACAGATTTAGTTCTACAATGATACCAAATAATCTGGACATTTTATTTGCACTACAAAATACAGAGGGAAAAAACGAAGTTTTTGGACTTGTTTTTTTTTTCACCTAAAATTTGCCCATAGCTGGGATCTGAATTTGTGTCCAGGTTTTAGACATTATGACCTCAGATGTATGGCAGACATGTCTGAAGAGCACACAGACAGGTGAACCTGTGCAATAAGTAGGATAAGGTGGATATTTTGAATAAAGAGCCTTCTCCATACGAAATTTATGGGTCTGTTAAGCAAAGAAAAATAAAAAAGGAGTCCAACTTTTCACCTTCATCTCATGCGCCAGCAAACTAACAACTAGTCATTTATCTAATGGAAGTCAATGTATTAGAATGTATTCAGAAATTGTCCCCAAAATGTGTTTCCTACTTGCATTTCATGCGAAAACAGCACACACATTATGAATCAATTGCATTTAAATTCATTCAACATTAATTTATTGTACACAAAGTTTTTCAACACCGTAATGAATAAAGTTTTTCAACACCATAATGAATATTTCACATGATTAGGTTATATAAAGGCAATAGTTGTATGACTATTGCACATTGCATAAATTAGCAAAGTATTTGATTTTTCTTTTCCAGATATAACAAAGCACAGCTTACAGTGATGGTTTATTTAATTACATTATGATAATAAAGGTTGCCAATTTCATGTACGTGATTTGTTTCATTGCAATTACCACATTGTTAGTTTACTTGTCATTAAGGCCCCTATCTCTCATGCATCATGCATTAATCAACTTTTGGGATTTTAAATTTATCTCAAACAAAAAATTTGACAAAGCTTGGCATGAAGGGCTTGCAAATTTTGCAAATGATGTTCATTTATCTTAAAATATAGCTGCCATTACTAAAAATAGAAAAACCATTTCATTATCTTTTCAAAACCACTTAAAAGAATTTCACCAAACTTGATAGATGGCCTCTTTGCATGAAGACTTTAACAGACATTACCAAACTGTCTTAAAATGTGACAACCAGTATAAAAAAATGAAATAAGAATAAAAAGACCTGTCTATAAATGTATTTTTTAAGTTCTTTATGAAACAAACTTTACCATTTTCCACCAACTTGGAAAGAACATCCTGGACAGTCTCAATGAAAACCTTACAGACTTTCACAGATGATGCTGATCTGTTTCTTGAAATGGGAAATACTTTCAGTGACTTCTCCAAAAGTATAAACAAAATTTTAACCAACTTGATAGAAGGCACCCAGGATTGAAGAATTCTCACATTTTTAATTGTGATAACCGATCATGAAATATTACTGCATTTACTAAAAGTATACAAAATTTTAAAATCACCTTTTGAAAACTGCTGAGTAGAATTTAGTTATATCTGAAAGCATTCCGGCATGAAGAGCCTTTCAGAATCATATAAATGATGCTGATCTGACAATGTATACTAAAAATAATTCAAGATTTCAATGACTTCTTTTCACAAACCACACAGTTGAAGTTCTTGGCTTAGAGGGCATTCAAATTTCAATCAATGATGCGAATCAGCCAATAAAGTAGAAAAATATTTATGCAACTTTATCAAAGAAAGCAACTGGAATTATAAAAATCATACAGGCACACATGCATTTCAATTGGACTAATGTTGCTGATGCATTCAAATAAGAAATTTCAACAGAAAGCCTCAAATTAACCCAGATATATTGACCAACTGCTCATTGGTAGATGTCTGTCAGGCGTGCAATATAGGCCCACTTTGTCCTCCTGCTGCTTACAAGCCTATCTGTTAGCTCAACAGAATTTTACTTAAAGCATCAAAAAAAAAGCCATTGTAAATAGAAAAACCTTTAACTGGCTTCCCGAAAACTGCTGGACATTATTTGAAAATGTTTCAAAGAAAACAATCCATTATCATTGCTAAAAATAGAAAAATCTTTAAATGGGTTTTTCTCTAAAACTGTTAAACAATTTTATATTTTGTACAAATGATGCCAATCCATTATCAAATAGACACAATTTTAAATTACTTCTTTTCAGAAACTACTAAGCAGAAATTGACCAAATTTGACAGAAAATATTCTGGTATTAATGGAATTCAAATTTATATAAATGAAGCTAATTCACCATTAAATATAGCCACTGCTACTAAAAAAAGAAAAATCCGTTGAATTTTTAAAAAAACACAACGAAATGACAAAATTTTATGTACAGCATTCTTAGATGAGGGCATTGAAGTTTACACTAATGATCCCAAGATGTCATCAGATATGGCTGCTTATACTAAATATAGAAAACAAAACCTTGAATTTCTCTAAAACATCACATGAATTGTTTCTATATTGTGATTTATGACTAAGTCTCCAGGGGCAGGGAGAAACCAGTTGGACAAGGCAAGTTGGAAAACATGGAAATCTCATTGATTTCAAAGTTATGACACCAGGGGCATTGTCCCAGTAGAGTAAGATATACCTAGGAACCATACTAACTGCAGAGACAAACTTACCTTGCAATTCTAAGTTAAATTAAACTATTGGCTTATATTTCATACCTTAGGAATGAGAATATATACAGCTTCCAGATTACAAATCGAGGACAAGCCCGAAGAAACTGTCAAAAATAATGGGAAAATGCTGGTTGTAAAAATTACCTTTCCTTTTAAATCCAAGAATATCACTAGCAAAATACAGTTGTGCTCAAAATTTCTCAAACTAACATGTAAACTTGCAAGGTAAACGATATGTGAACCAATTAGGCCTCTCTTGATTTTCCTTGCCTTGCCATTCTTGAATATATGTATATGGAGCAAATCTTTAACCTCAGGAATAAGCTTAATAATATTTTATACTCCCACTGCTTGGTGAAGGGTCATCATGATTTGGTCTTGTCAAGCCATCTGTACAGCCATCCATTAAATTCCAAACTTGTTAGCAAGATGGTGCAAACACTATTCAACCTAGATAAATGTAATTTCTCTAGCATATTTCTATGCATATGCAAATAAACAGCTAAGATTTTCATGCAATTAAAGCAAATGTTCTATATTTTTAAATACATTTTCTTTAAAACGTCTGGGACAACCCCCCACCCCAATATTTTAGCACAATTAAGCAATCCCACCTCAGGTACACCAATGAAGTTTGGTACATGTCTATATGTAGGTTCTGAGCTGATTTGTATACTATTATAGATATAATGAAATATTCTTTTCCTAAATTTGTTAATGCTTTCCCTCAGTGGAAGCCTTCAAATTTTTACATGAAGTCATTAAATTACTGCTTAATTTATCATTACTTGCTATGCTTTTTCTTACATGTATAACACTTTAAAATACTGCAGTGAATCAAGGTTTTTAATGTCTTTCTGTTATATTTTCTTCCTACTATTGCACCATTAAAATTATGGAAAGGCTATCTTTCACTAAATATTTTCTTAAAAATATAAAAGAATTTCCTGTGGTGACTTATTCTTTCTCCATCCCCAACCAAACTGAGAAAAAGAAAAAAAAACAGAATAAAATAAAAGAAAAAGTGATAGATTAATTTTTCGATTTACACAATTTAACCCATAAAAATGCTTTTACTCAGAAAAGTAATAAATCTTCCTGCTACCGAGACTTATGTACAGCACAAAAACAAATTGATCTTTTCAAAATCCAATCCTACAAACTTATTTAGGGTACAGCCCGGTCTGATTATCTTATTTAAGCTGTTGTACTGACAGATACATGGACACATGGAGGAATTTTAAGACATTTCACCAGCATAGTATCGAGCCAAGGTGTTGTAAACAAGACTGACATAAACTGGATCACGACAATATAGTATGCATACACCTGTTTTAAAGCTTACCTGTGTTGTCAGGCATGTGTATAGTGAGTAAGTAATTGGTTTATACAGTGTAGATGAATGAGTTGTATGATTTCTTCAATATGAACATCAATCCACTTGATAATATAAGTTACATTCAGTGAAACCCTTATTAAAGGACACCTTTACATTATGGACATCTCAATAAAGACGATTTAGCAATCCAAAATAAAAGTCAGTTGTGATTTTTCTTTAGGAACAAATTAACATCTCTAAGTTGCAATTTCTTGTCTAAAATGTAAGTGTTTACTTGCATTCTAAGGACGTTGTACTTTGAGGACACCTAACTATAAAGAACTACTTTTCTAGTTCAGCTACTGACTTTAATATTTCATTTAGGATTTATCATCAGTTTAATTGGTAATACTAATATACATAGAAAAGAATACAGTTTTCTCTTTCATATTTCCTTGCTTGTGGATAATCAGGTGATAAGATATTTAATTTTCTTCTTTTTCTGATGATCAATTCATTTTTGGCAGATCACTTACATCTTGTGAAAATCTGGTTTTTTTATTTTTTATTTGGCATATCAATTTTTGTAGCTCTAATTTCATATCATTATGTATAGCCTTATATTCCTGATAAGTCTGAAAGGAAGATACATAATTACTTTGTCATTGCTGTGGACGTTTGATCCAATTATCAACATCAAATATCAGCTATCAGATAAATATATTAGCATAATTATGTTACAAAACTGATTCACTTGCAAATATACAGAAATTATTTTGCACATATCAAGTATCGTCAACAAACAGATACATCAGCTGCATCTGTGCATATATATATATATATATATATATATATATATATATATATATATATATATATATATATATATATATATATATATATACATTGCATTTGACAAAATAACCCTGGAGACCTTTGTTAGGAACTCTATACAGTACTATCAGTAAACAAGTGAAATTATAAGCACTGAAAGATAAATATTTTCTTCCAGTATGTGAGTTTTATTCAAATTTTCTTTAATTTTTACGTTTTTTAGGGTGATAAAGCTTGTCATGGGTTTGGTAAGCACAGGACATTAATAAAGAAAACTGGTGGAAAGACATTTCATTTTGTTGCATTCTATGCAAATATTATCACATAAAAAAAAATCTAGTTTCAGTACTTCTGTCCACAATATTGAAAATAAGGTATATCAATGCATTTGTATGTATAATTAAAATGAAGCCACTATAACCATTCCATCTTATGAAAACAAATATTGAAGTTTTAACTAATATTATCCCTCAATATTTTGACAAATATTCAAGACAAATGAACATAACCCAAAGTTTACTAATTGTTTTTTACTATTGTTTTTTTACAATTACTATTTAATGAAAAACGAGAGAAATATAGAGACTGAGCATGAAGATATATGCAATTATCAAGAGTAAGACAGAGCTTGACCATGGATATGTATGCAATTATCAAGAGTAAGATAAATATTAAGCATGGAGATATATGCAATTATCAAAAGTTAGATAAGAGACTGAGCATGGATATATATGCAATTATCAAGAGTATGACAGAGCTTGAGGATGAAGATGTATGCAATTACCAAGAGTAAGAGAAAGCTTGAGCATGGAGATATATGCAATTACCAAGAGTAAGATAAGAGACTGAGCATGGAGGTATATGCAATTACCAAGAGTAAGATAAGAGACTGAGCATGGAGGTATATGCAATTACCAAGAGTAAGATAAGAGACTGAGCATGGAGGAAAATGCAATTATCAAGAGTATGACAGAGCTTGAGGATGGAGATGTATGCAATTATCAAAAGTTAGATAAGAGACTGAGCATGGAGATGTATGCAATTACCAAGAGTAAGTTAAATACTAAGCATGGAGATATATGCAATTACCAATAGAAAGATAGAGATTGAGCATGGAGATATATGCAATTACTAATAGTACGACAGAGATTGAGGATGGAGATATGTATGCAATTACAAAGAGTGAGACAGAGCTTGAGCATGGAAATATATGCAATGTCATTCTTTGTAGATAAGCATACTTACTCTTATCATCAAGGCTGAATGTTAGAGTCACTGGATAGGTAATTATGTTTTACAGCCATTATTGCAACAAAAGGATAACATTGGTATGTATACATCTTTTGGACAGTAATGGTGACATTCATCTGATGTGTAAGTCCAGTCTGATATGTAAATTCAGTATATTATGTAAATCCAGTCTTACATGTGAATCTAGTCTGATAATGTGAATCTAGTCTAAAAATGTGAATCTAGTCTGATCATGTAAATCCAGTTTGAGTATGTGAATCCAGTCTGATATGTAAGTCCAGTCTGATATGTAAATCTAGTCTGATAATGTGAATCCAGTCTGGTATGTGAATCCAATCTGATAGTGAATCCAGTCTGATATGTGAAGTTAAGAGACAAATTCACTTCTTATTTCTTTCCACAGAAGAAAGCTAGGTGCATCAGTTAAGCACTTCAATATTTATCTGTGAATGGTGGCATTCTCAGATTGTTTGTTTGAGAATTATAAATTTAAAAACATAATCAATTCAAACACTTATTTATAAATTAAACATTTATTGTTAAAGCATGCTATATCAGACAAATAGACTGGATTGTAAAATATTTAATTGCAAAATATTATTTATAATTTCTAAATAAAAACATCACTGCTTCTAAAAGAATCAGTTTATCAACAAATCTTAAATATCACTGAAGCTATGAAATAAACAAAACTATGTTAAGTCAGATGGACAACCGTTAAAACTGGACAGAATTTAAATTATATGAACTGTGCATTTAAATTGTAAATTCTACTAGAAAATGTTAATTGAAATAAAACCTTGTCTTTAACAAGTCACACACACAAACACACACACACACACACACACACAGAATTTAAATTATATGAACTGTGCATTTAAATTGTAAATTCTACTAGAAGATGTTAATTGAAATAAAACCTTGTCTTTAACTAGTCACAATAGCATACACACACACACACACACACACACAGATATATCAATATATACATCTATATAGATATATTTTTTTATATAAATGCTAAACATGGAATGATGATTTTGTGAAGACTTGTTCAAGTTATTTATGGAATGCTATTGGTAATCAGAGGATTAACAAATTTCTTACAAATGTTCTGTAAAATCATAGACTGAGGAAAGTTCTGAGATTTTGTCTGTTAAATTCATGTCTTTCTAAGACAAGCATACAATATATTGCTGATACAGATGTGAAACAATTATAAACAATTATACTCATTGGAATTCAGAGTTAAGGATTCAGGGCTGCACATTCGGAATACTCTAGCCCTGAAACTTGCATTTTCCAAATGCATACATGTATTTGCAAATTTATTGATCTCAAATGTTCTTTTCATTCAAAATTAAAATAAATAACCACAAATTACCATAATACATTATCTGTCAATGTGTCTTTGTTATCCATACTTATCAACCATATACACTAATGGGGTGTATTTTTCCTCCTCTTTTATCATGCTCCTGACAACACACTCTATAGAATAGGCCTAAGTTGTTACAGCAAATGTGGAAGGTCATGGGTTCAAACCCCAGCAGACACGGCCTCGTTTTGATACTCGGCATTAGACGGTTTGTGCTAGGACTGGTTGGTCTGATGTCAGGATAATGTGTCCAAGTTGGACATGGTGCTACACGTCTGTGACATGATGCCCCAGTGTTAGACATCAGTATAAAGTGCCACACTGCAGATATTGTAGCAATATAACTGAAATTATTTTTATAGCTACTTTAAATTCCAACACACACACACACACACACACACACAAACAATATCACTGCCATAACAATGTTTAGACTCCTTTGTCTTCTAAGCCTTCATTCATTGTCCATGGAATAGTACACAAGAAAGTAGACTGGTTCCTACAATTGTTCCCTTTGCACATTATGCAATTCTATTAAAAAATGATAAAGGAACAAGACCAAATGAGGTGATGGGATTGGCAAACTGTGATGACAGCTCATGTGCTACTTTATAAAAACATCTAACTTGATTTATATCACTGAAAGTAAAGAATAAAATGGGTGTTTCCTCAAAAATCTTGTATAATATCTAAAGATTCTTTCCCAAATATGTAAAAATGCAAATACCAGGGCAACTACAATCTAAATCATATCATATCACAAAGTACAGTTTCCTCCAGATGGTATTTTACTACCAATTTATAGCACTGTGGCAGTGACATTGTCCTACCAATGGGAGATAACCCATTATAAGGAGTAGGGCAAATTATGCATCAAAATATCATTGATGTCAGGGGCCTCAATTATAAGGACAAAATCTGTGTCTCCTAATGATCCATTTAATTGACATTTTCCAATTAAACTTCAGTTTTAAGTTATACAAAAATACGCAAACTCAGAGTGTAATGCATTTTGCCAGGTTACCTGATTAATTTAGATTAGAAACTAATCATTCACTGTTTTTTATGTGTATTTTGATTTTGCATTAAAAAAAAGCAATATGGATAAAAATTGTCGATGTTGCCAATAATGACAAAAGGTAACCATTTCTGAGTTTCATGAGTCACTCCAAGTCCAGTAAATGTGAAAAATAACAATTTTACTTTTCCACAGTGCCATTAGATATGGATCAACTGTCCCATAATTCAGTAACTAAATATATATATATATATATATATATATATATATATATATATCATTTGTCTTGTGCTTGGTCTATTGTATTTTCCATCACACAACTTTATGATACTTGGATCCCTTCTTTGACACAGTCTGGTTTCTCTTAATGAAGACACCAGCTTCATCATAACTCTTTTTCTTTGCTGCATTTTTCTTTTTGACAGTTCGAGGCCTGGGGACATATTCCATCTCATCATCATCCGACTGAGAAAAAAATGTAACATAAAGACATTTTAATAAAGATGCAGTAAAAAAAAAAAATCAAAGTTTTTAATTAGATAAAAGACTCTGCAGAGAGGTTGTATGAAATATCTCTATGGAATATCCATACAAGATATTCTTCAATTATGAGGAAAAATCACTTCAAATTGTTACAATTTCTCATCAACTCCAAGAAAGTAATTTCTCTCTCAAAAGTAATATTTTTTTTAACTTGAAATATTTGTTAATATTTATTGTAAATGTATTTACTTTTGTCTTATGATAAAGCAAGTCAGATTCTATAATACCTGATCAAATTGCTTGCAGCTTAATATTTTAGTATCCATGATTTACTTGAGAAAATCCAGAATTTTACAATCAATTCCAAGTCAGGAACACACACACATCATTCATAAAAATGTGATATATTAAGAAATTTCTTTTGTTTTTCAGTTACATGTAATGATTGTACTACATTACCAGTTACATATATTTGTATTATATATTGTTTTTTTTTTATGAAAAATGTTAAGTATATAAATAAATATCATACTCTCGGTAATTCAATCTCGATTGCTTGATCATATGCTCTTAACACTAACATACAATCTCGAGACGTTACACAAACATTTTGATTTTCTGACAACTTGACATGATCTTGCAGTTGAGATTGATTACTATGACCATGTAATAGTTCAAAGAGTTTTGGAAACTTCAATTCCAATAAACATATGCCTAAGAATATAGTTATCACATAACTTCAATGACTTTAAAAGTGTCAGTTTAATTTACCACATGACATTTATAGCTGTTTTGTCACCCTGTGTCTTAAGGTAATTGTGGCATGACATTGTGATTCTATCAATGGCATCTTCCTTTTGACTGATATGGGGCCAATGACCCATGAAAGTGAAAACTGCATGAAATCAAAAAAATGAGTACTGTTAGTGTTGTACATTGTCTAATTTTATTTATATCAATATCCTTGTCTGCTTTTTGTCTTTGCTTAATTTAACAAGCATGTCAATATGAGTGTTAATTTAGGTTGCACACAATGTTTGCAAGAATTGGACATTTCAGGTCAAAATTTGGCAACTTCACACGATTAATATTTATTGGAAAATGAGATCTGTATTTGCCCCAAAATTGACTTCGAAAAATTGCTGAAATAAACAGAACTAAATGGGATATGTATTCACCCCTAAACTGGCTTCAGAAAATCGCTGAAATAAATAGGGCTTTTATACAATAAATTAAATTGTATAAATAGGGTTTAGGGATCTTACCCCTGAATCCCTGGAGACCATGTCTCTTGCCTGCAGTCTATAACTAAGTTCAGCAATGTCTCGTCTGTATTGATCTAGTTGAGCCTCTAGTCTCTCTCTTCTCAGCCTTTCATAGTCCAGCTGGGCCTCCAGTTCACTGATGGTCCTGGAATCAAAATCAAAGTTGTCTAATCAAATTTAGACCTGATCTTGTCAAATCTACCTTCCATTAAATAGAATTGTGTGATTATAAAAAACTGCATTAAACTGCTACACCTGACACATTTTCTAATAGTCTGAGAAATACACAAATAAACCAATTTACCTCCCTCGACTTTAAATTGCATTCAAGTCAAATGTAGAAATAAAAGAAAAATATGAAACCACCAGTATGGACCTTATTTCAAACACATGATCTTATATGTTGTATACAACACACCAGCTACTGATGATAGTCTAGTGTACCAAGATGCTATGATAGTCAAGTGTACCAAGATGATGATAGTCAAGTGTACCAAGATGCTATGACAGTCAAGTGTACCAAGATGCTAGTGATGATTCAAGTGTACCAAGATGCTATGATAGTCAAGTGTACCAAGATGCTATGATAGTCAAGTGTACCAAGATGCTATGATAGTCAATTGTACCAAGATGCTATGATAGTCAAGTGTACTAAGATGATATGATAGTCAATTGTACCAAGATGCTAGTGAAGATAGTCAAGTGTACCAAGATGATATGATAGTCAAGTGTACCAAGATGATATGATAGTCAAGTGTACCAAGATGCTATGATAGTCAAGTGTACCAAGATGCTATGATAGTCAAGTGTACCAAGATGATATGATAGTCAAGTGTACCAAGATGCTATGATAGTCAAGTATATCAAGATGCTATGATAGTCAAGGGTACCAAGATAATGATAGTCAAGTGTACCAAGATGCTAGTGATGAGTCAAGTGTACCAAGATGCTATGATAGTCAAGTGTACCAAGATGCTATGACAGTCAAGTGTACCAAGATGCTACCAAGATGCTATGATAGTCAAGTGTACCAAGATGCTATGACAGTCAAGTGTACCAAGATGCTATGACAGTCAAGTGCACCAAGATGCTATGATAGTCAAGTGTACCAAGATGCTAGTGATGATTCAAGTGTACCAAGATGATATGATAGTCAAGTGTACCAAGATGCTATGATAGTCAAGTGTACCAAGATGCTATGATAGTCAATTGTACCAAGATGCTATGATAGTCAAGTGTACCAAGATGATATGATAGTCAATTGTACGAAGATGCTAGTGAAGATAGTCAAGTGTACCAAGATGATATGATAGTCAAGTGTACCAAGATGATATGATAGTCAAGTGTACCAAGATGCTATGATAGTCAAGTGTACCAATATGCTATGATAGTCAAGTGTACCAAGATGATATGATAGTCAAGTGTACCAAGATGCTATGATAGTCAAGTATATCAAGATGCTATGATAGTCAAGGGTACCAAGATAATGATAGTCAAGTGTACCAAGATGCTATGATAGTCAAGTGTACCAAGATACTATGATAGTCAAGTGTACCAAGATGCTATGATAGTCAAGTGTACCAAGATGATATGATAGTCAAGTGTACCAAGATGCTATGATAGTCAAGTGTACCAAGATGATATGATAGTCAAGTGTACCAAGATGCTATGACAGTCAAGTGTAACAAGATGATATGATAGTCAAGTGTACCAAGATGCTAGTGATGAGTCAAGTGTACCAAGATGCTATGATAGTCAAGTGTACCAAGATGATATGATAGTCAAGTGTACCAAGATGCTATGACAGTCAAGTGTAACAAGATGCTATGATAGTCAATTGTACCAAGATGCTAGTGATAACAATCAAGTGTAACAAGATGCCAGTGATGACAGTCAAGTGTAACAAGATGTCAGTGATAACAATCAAGTGTAACAAGATGCCAGTGATGACAGTCAAGTGTAACAAGATGCCAGTGATGACAGTCATGTGTAACAAGATGCCAGTGATGACAGTCAAGTGTAACAAGATGATAGTGAAGATAGCCATGTGTAACAAGATGTCAGTGATGACAGTCATGTGTAACAAGATGCTAGTGATGACAGTCATGTGTAACAAGATGCCAGTGATGACAGTCAAGTGTAACAAGATGCTAGTGAAGACAGTCAAGTGTAACAAGATGCCAGTGATGATAGTCATATGTAACAAGATGCCAGTGATGACAGTCAAGTGTATCAAGTGTTATCAATTTGTCTTGAATCACAGGTAAGTAACACTGTGGAATAGAAAGCACGATGCATGGACAAATAGACTAAGAAATGAATCAAATGACAGGCATATAGTTTACATAAAAGTCTTTCCCTCTTTTCTGATTAATGTATTCCAAATATTTGTTGACAACCTAGTGAAAATACCAAATAAATGGTTCATTACATGGATGTAAAATTCAGAGATTTGGTAAAATGAAAGATTTAAATGTTTTAGAAGTTTCATGTAAGCATTTGCAGATATAGATTTTTATTTTAATGGAGGCAAATTCTGAGATTTGGTAAAATGAAAGATTTAAAATGTTTTAGAAGTTTCATGTAAGCATTTGCAGATATAGATTTTTATTTTAATGGAGGCAAACATAAGTACTTCCTTCACTCGGGAAATTTTTAAAAATTTGTGTATACTAATATTACTATTAGCAAGCAATAAAGCTGCAAGCAGGTCAAAATTGCATATGCCAAGCCATAAGGGAAAAATTAGGAAGAAAAACTATGATTATGACATTTATTTGACATGCTATGAGAAAAACAAATGTACAACAGTTTTAAATTAATCTGAGCTGTTGATTCAAATTATAATGATGCCCTTTCCAATCCAAGTCAAATGTCCACAGAAGTACAGGAGCTGTGTTCCATTAAACTCGTCATTAATTGTATAGATGACAGTGATTAATGAATCCTATCTGATGTATATGAAGTTATTTATTTTTTTGCTTAAGTAAAACACGGGTAAAAAAAAGTTGGAGTCTCTATGGAGGAGAGAAACAGGTATATTAACAAGAACAACTGTTGTTTAATTTTATGCTGAGAAAAGAGGTTAATTTAAATTAAAAAATTTTAATTTTAAAAATCAAAAAAGGAGATTGTTTCAATCTTTTCTTATTGGAAAGAATGCTAGCCAAATTTATTTTTATGGGTCATAAATAATAAATATTGATGGAATTTATTTGAGATCTCAGTCCCTATTTGCTAGAATCCCCTCTGACCTTCTTAATTGTATATAGTTCATTCTGATAAAGTTGGCAGCCTACTGCAGTCTGAATATTTGCTTAAACTTGCACAGAAAACAAATCAAAATGAATTTCAAAAGGCTCTGCATACAATTCATATTTAAGTTGTATTAAAACGTGCCTTCCACAATTGTGTGTGACCTAAATAGCGGTCCTCGTCAAAGACTTACTTGTCTTTGTCTCGTATATCCTTCAGTCGTTTCCTGTCTTCCTCAAGTCTTCCTCCCAGTTGTGTGTAGTTTTTCTTGGCAATCTCCAACAGTCTTTCCAACTCTTCCACCCTTTTCTGTGCTCGTCCTGTAATTGTTGACCAGATTTATGCATTAAAAATGAACATTCCAGAAATAAAAAGAAACACATCTTCCAAATAACACAAGAAGAAAATTATATATAAATGGGATAGACACAATTGTATTAGGCAGACTTCAGCAACACATAAACAAAGTAAAGGACATTAATTAATTAATTAATTAATTAATTAATTAATTAATTAATTAATTAATTAATTAATTAATTAATTAATTAATTAATTAACTTTAAAATGTAATCCTACCTCTAGCAGCCTTTCTCTGTTTTTCGGTAAGAGGTAGAGGTTTTCCCTCAGAGGTTTCCTTTGCTAGGGTATCCAAGTCAAGAGCATCATCTTCCTCCTCCTCTTCTCCAGACTTCTCTCCCACCACAACTGATGTTTCCTCCTCTGGAATGTTTTAATGAACTTGTCAGGTTTGACACACATATATACACACACATGTATATAATCTATGGTTGCATATCAATGATAACACACCTTAAATGATCTCTTTTGTTTGTCTACCTGAATTAAAATGTGGGAATACACAAGTGTTAACATAGACGTTTATCTACTCCATACACAAATGCCTAAAACTATATTCAAAAGTTCATCCACAGTTGTTACTTCAAAACTTTAATTCCAAAATCAGGATATGTCTGTGAAAATGTCATTTATGTCCTGACCTGCAATATCTGTGCTATTATTGAAAAATATATTTAAACCATTTACTCATTTCTTCTCTGTTAGGTAAACATTTTTACAAGCTACAGTTAAATTTTATGAAGATTTAATGAAATAACTGCCAAAAAAAACTTTGGCAAGAAACACTTTATTTTAATATGCATTTTAAATCTTAAGACAAGCTTGCTGACATGTGCAGAATGTCCAATCATAGCCACTGTCCTTGATATGCCATACCGACACTGACAACTGGTCTAACAAAGTATGCATCATTACACACAAAAAACTCTCCATGTAAAATCAAATATTGCTAAATGCTCTGACTTTTTTATGGAAACTACATAACAGTAAAAAGCTAAAAAAATTAAATTACATTTCAAACTAACATTATGAGGCATTGTAGTAGCAGTAGCCAACTTAGGATATGCCTTTGCCATCAAAACACTTTGTTAATATGCATTTTAAGTTAAAAGAGCAAATGCAGGATTAAAATATTCCATTGGTCAGAATATTCAAGTAAGCTTTAGACTCAAATGAAGTTTTATAATGAATGGGTCAGGATGTTATAAGTTTAACTCAATATAATCATTGCTGTCTTGTCCTTAACATATAAACTCAATTTTTTTCTTCACCTTTAAAAATCAACTTTGTCCTTGACATTTAAAATCAATTTTGTCCTTGACCTTTAAAATCAATTGCCCTGGCCAGTCCAGCTGTAAAAAGCATTAATGTCATTAACTACCATAAGCCTGGTTAACTTTACTTCTAACCTGAACTACTTTAATATGATTCTTTTGATTCGGATGATACTCTGACCCACAGTACCTGTCTCCTGTCTTCATATCTATCTCATTCTGCTTCAAATATTAATGATATACTTGAGCCAATCAGAATACCTCAAGGCTTTCCTACAAAATCTACTTCAGAAATACTTTGATGGAGTAACACACCAACATGTTCTGACTGACCACTGTATATCAACATTGTGTGATGCATAACTTACAATAAACTGGCCTCCCACTGATGATTTGGGTAGACTTCAGCCTCATCAAGCATAAAAATCATTGTAAAAATTCTCTTGCTTTAAATTTGGCCTGCCCAAATGTTCTTGATCACATTATGTACACAACATTTTAAGCATGCATAAATAATACAGCAATTGGAATGACACATACATCTCATGACCTTTTCCCAACTAATGACCTTGACCTGAGCCAAAGACTTGACTGCTGTATAAATGGTGTGCTCCTGGTAAAATGTTGCAAATACCAATATGCGTTAATAAGTAGCACCCTGAATACAAATATAGGCCAATGACTTACAGGATCCCTTGGAGCGACATTGACCTTACCCTTGCAACTGCCACTATAAGTAGGAAAATACTGACAAGTCAAGATAAACAAAAGACTATTGTTTCATTAAAATATCTTCAATGGTTTAAACAATACACTCACATAGATGAAGCTCACAGATTTATATTTTCTTTGCCATGACACTGACACTTAAGTAAAGGCATGGCTGTGGGATGTGACACTGTCTATTCATGATGTATTACTGATGAAAGTTTCTATCAAATATCTTTAGTGCTTCAAATGGAATCAAATTACAGAATTACATTTTCCTTTTGCTATGACCTTCACCTTGATGTTGGAGGCATGGCTGTAGTATGCAATACACCATGTGAAAAGTTTCATAAAATTGTATCAATCACTGTAAAGTGATGGGCCAGAAAAACAAATGTTAATGGACTGACAACAACAAAAACTAACCTGCGATGACCAATTAACAAGTATTCAGGTTATCCTTTTTTGACAGGGGTCATGACAACCAGTCAACATAATCGACTATTGGTTTTACATAAACACTGAAACAAATCCTTAAAGAGAGATGCCACACACCTGGGTCTCCTCCTAGCAATTTGACACAGGCTAATTGGGCAAATCTTCTAGCAACATCTCTTGGCGTTTCGCCTGCCTGGTTTGTGATCTGCATGTTTGCTCCCATCTCAATTAGCCACTGTAGAATGTGGATATGGCCATTCCCAGCAGCTGTAAAAAAACATATGTATATGAGCTAAAAGATAAACCACAGACAATGTATATAAATATTCATATTAATATGAGTTATAAGGTAAACCAGACATATAAATATTCATATTAATATGAGTTATAAGGTAAACCAGACATACAGATATTCATATTAATATGAGTTATAAGGTAAACCAGACATACAGATATTCATATTAATATGAGTTATAAGGTAAACCAGACATACAGATATTCATATTAATATGAGTTATAAGGTAAACCAGACATATAAATATTCATATTAATATGAGTTATAAGGTAAACCAGACATACAGATATTCATATTAATATTAGTTATAAGGTAAACCAGACATATAAATATTCATATTAATATGAGTTATAAGGTAAACCAGACATACAGATATTCATATTAATATGAGTTATAAGATAAACCAGACATACAGATATTCATATTAATATGAGTTATAAGGTAAACCAGACATACAGATATTCATATTAATATGAGTTATAAGATAAACCAGACATACAGATATTCATATTATTATGAGTTATAAGGTAAACCAGACATACAGATATTCATATTAATATGAGTTATAAGGTAAACCAGACATACAGATATTCATATTAATATGAGTTATAAGGTAAACCAGACATACAAATATTCATATTTAAATGAGATATAAGATAAACCAGACATATAAGCAGCAAGATATTATTATGTTTAGCACATTTTGTTACAAGGCTATATGTACTTTTTAATAAGGCAGTTTTCTATAGACAGCATTATAATGAAGGAGTGATGAATCTACACTTTATCACACTACAATGAAACTTGTCTATGGACAGAATAGATGTGTGTATTATATGCAAGTGTCCATTGAAGAGTGAAGTCATCTGGATGTTTTCTACATGTAGATATAATTAAAACATGTAATGCTTGAGTAAATTCATAAGTAAAAAAATAGTGAGCAGAAAGGAAAAAACCTCAATCAAAATGGCCCAAAATAGGTGAAGAGCAAACAACGGAAAAAGTGTACAATTAAAGTCTGAGAGAAAATTCAATGACACGGTACTTTGTCCTTTGAATACTATAAAAAATGATACATGAGGACTAAAATAAATGTCTGCTGTCCAAATTAAATAGGTGTTCTTTACTTTAGAGACAATTAAGCAAAGACTAATTATTGCTTAGAAAGGTGCCCCTTTTGGTCAATTGTTATAATATTGAAGTATCCCTAAGTCAGGTGTAACAGTATTGAGAAAACACTCTGGAGACCCTTATTTACCTTTGTGGGCAGGTGTTGATCCTTTATCATCCCTTTCATTGATGTTAACCACGCCGTTTTCTACCAACATGCGTAGATGGTCCAGATCACCTCTGAAAGCAGCAACATGGGCTGGGAAAGCAAGGTCTAGTAAGGTAAATAAAATCAACAATAAATAAATTAGCAACATGGGCTGGGAAAGCAAGGTCTAAATAAGGGGGAAAAATATCAATAAATAAACCAACAACATGAATTAGGAAATAAACCAGCAACATGGGCTGGGAAGGCACTTGGTCTAGTAAGGGAAATAAAATCAACAATAAATAAACCAACAACATGGGCTGGGAAAGCAAGGTCTAGTAAGGGAAATAAAATCAACATCACATAAATCATTTTTTGAAAACAGTCATCTAACAGTAAAAATGAAATCATTTAAAAGATCTCTTATTAATTAATCACAAGATGTAAATACGACAGACCAATATTTTATCTGCTGCTGCGAGAAAATAAAAGTACATGTGAAACATAGTTATAACATGCTTTAGTATATCAAAAACTGGATATCCCATCATGCCTTTCATATTTTATTTGATGTCCTAACTGGATATCCCATCATGCCTTTCATATTTTATTTGATGTCCTAACTGGATGTCCCATCATGCCTTTCATATTTTATTTGATGTCCTAACTGGATATCCCATCATGCCTTTCATATTTTATTTGATGTCCTAACTGGATATCCCATCATGCCTTTCATAATTTATTTGATGTCCTAACTGGATATCCCATCATGCCTTTTATATTTTATTTGATGTCCTAACTGGATATCCCATCATGCCTTTCATATTTTATTTGATGTCCTAACTGGATATCCCATCATGCCTTTTATATTTTATTTGATGTCCTAACTGGATATCCCATCATGCCTTTCATATTTTATTTAATGTCCTAACTGGATATCCCATCATGCCTTTCATATTTTATTTAATGTCCTAACTGGATATCCCATCATGCCTTTCATATTTTATTTAATGTCCTAACTGGATATCCCATCATGCCTTTCATATTTTATTTAATGTCCTAACTGGATATCCCATCATGCCTTTCATATTTTATTTAATGTCCTAACTGGATATCCCATCATGCCTTTCATAATTTATTTGATGTTCTAACTGGATATCCCATCATGCCTTTCATATTTTATTTGATGTCCTAACTGGATATCCCATCATGCCTTTCATATTTTATTTAATGTCCTAACTGGATATCCCATCATGCCTTTCATATTTTATTTAATGTCCTAACTGGATATTCCATCATGCCTTTCATATTTTATTTAATGTCCTAACTGGATATCCCATCATGCCTTTCATATTTTATTTAATGTCCTAACTGGATATCCCATCATGCCTTTCATATTTTATTTAATGTCCTAACTGGATATCCCATCATGCCTTTCATAATTTATTTGATGTTCTAACTGGATATCCCATCATGCCTTTCATATTTTATTTAATGTCCTAACTGGATATCCCATCATGCCTTTCATATTTTATTTGATGTCCTAACTGGATATCCCATCATGTCTTTCATATTTTATTTGATGTCCTAACTGGATATCCCATCATGTCTTTCATATTTTATTTGATGTCCTAACTGCATCACTATTAAAAACACCAGTAATGGTAATGGTCAAAATGATTCAATAACGCTACATACTGTTTGCAGACAATCTTTACCGTTCTTTATTGTCAATATTCAAACAGCACTGGACAATTTTATTTGAGCTTTAATTTATATTGCCGTGTAAATTGTCAAATAGGAGAACTACATCTAGCACTGCAATTCACAGCTAATAATGGTTCATATCGTGTTTATGAAAATTGCATCAAACAAAGCTGAATAACTTTTTATATTTTGAAATCAGTTGAAAGGTCTTTGGATCAATTCCCTTTCTGTAACAATGTTTGTCTTCAACAAATTATCTTCCCTCATTTAATATAAATAGTTAAAATAGGCATGAAATGGTTTCCAACATTAGGTTACAATTTGACTTCTAGATCTAAAAGTCATGAAAATAATAATAAAAAGATCTGGTGTTCAACCAGGATCTATATTCAAATGGTCTTTTTATAATAGTACTCTTTTTGTGTGATTTATCCACAACAAAACACTAATCCAGTAAAGTTTTTATTTATAATTATACTGTTTGCCTAAGAGGACTATCTGCTGCTACTTATGAAGCTGTTTTGGTTCATTCTGTTGGTGAGTGATTCGGCAGCTACTGAATGGCACAACATGGTTGTACAGAGGTCACAGCTGGTCTGTGAAACTCCCTGACAGATTGTTATGGATAACCATTGAGTAAAGTTCCTTCAGCGGAAACTGAAGGAGTCCAGCAAAGACTGGGCTGTCCAACGTAGGTTGGGATGACAGTGGCAACTGTGTGGACTTCACTAAGTGGTTTAACTTGAATACACCATATAGTGCTAACATTAGATTCTTGGGTGAATAAGCGGAATGGAATGAAGTGAATGCCTTAAGGTGACTGCTTATTTAAGGTAAGCAACATACAGCAGCAGACACTCCTGTGTCCATGGAACACTGTAGGCATTGAGGTAGGGATGGCATCATGTTTTCCAACTGAAATATGTGTGCTGTGGCTATCAGCTTCAAATTAGAACAGTGGGGATGTGGCACCATTCCTTACCCCATGGGAAAAATTAAATAACTTTCTTTTGAAAGATAAAACAGTGAATAATGACCCTTCATGGCCGGTTCACTTTAATTTAACATTCATTGATTCAGTTGAATCAAAGGACACTGCACATGACAGCTGGGACAGTTTTGATTGGCTGGCAAGTGCTGTATTAATACATCTCATGCATATTAATGCGGACTATTTGCAAAAATGGTAGAGAGTGGGTCACCTATTGCTGTGCACTTAAGGGACAAATTGTGGTCCAACATAACAGTGTTTGCTCATGGCACATTCTTATGAAAATATGAGCTATGCATTCATGTATTTAGAAATTATATTTGAAGAGTGTACATTTTACTGAGCCACAAATTGAAAATATACATGAAATCACTGGAAATTCTTTATTGGCATTTCATACCATGTTGTTTGCAGAATGCTGAGACATAATAAGAGACATGTGTTCAGTATGAAAATAATAAATTGAAACAAGAGGCCCAAACTTGTCTGAAATCACTCATCTGGCTGACATACAGTGAAATGCAAACACAGTTGGCTAATAAATCTGGGTATGTAAGGTGCATGCTGCTGACTGTTATGACAACAAAAGCTTCTAGGTTTCATAACTTCATCCCATATCTGATGGCAGATTAGCATCACTTGTATGTTGCTAATAGTGCCCATAATGGATGGTATTATTTGTAAAAAGTTTAATAAAAAGTCAAGGCAGATCACTTTAAATATGATATGTATAAATCTGAAATGTCATGTATGTACACTGCCTGTTAAATACAATCAAATTCTATTCAACAATTTTGGAGAAGGCATTTAAAGATATTTCTTTTCTAGTAACAGTGGATATATCTGATTGTGGATTGGCTTCAATTGCATCAGTTTGAAGGTCCTAATGCAAGATGCTTTCTGTGAAATCAAATTCTGTTTACCTATAAAATAGAAGAGATCATAAAGGTTTTGTTTCTTCTAATTATAGTACTGATAGTCAAAATTGCTGATCAGCATCATTTGTAGAAATCTGAAAGTCATTTATTACCAGGATGTTTTCTGTCCAATTTGGTCCAATCCTGTTGTTCAGTTATGGAGAATGAGCTGGTTCAAGAATTTACCTATTTAGCTGAAGTTTCTTTTATGTCAGTTAACAATGGCCATATTCAAATATTTTCCCTATTTAGCTGTTTTTTATGTCTGTTAACAATGGTCATATTCAAAATAGGATAAGCAAAATTTATATAAACTTTAATGTCTTCTGATTAGAAAGCTTTCTATCAAATTGGATCAAATTCTGTTTGCTGTTTTTGAGAAAAGTCATTTCATGTGCTTTTACCCTTTTAAATATTGGCATCATTTGTACAAGTTTTGAAAGCCGTACGTGCCAATTTGGCTAAAACAGATCCAAAGTTTGTTTGTTTTCTAGAAAAAGCTTTAAAAACCAATTTCTGATTGACACGTACATGATTGATCAAGGGCCTTACAAAATGCTAGTTTGGCCTTACAACCAGATGAGATAAAACTGCAAGCTGAAGTTACGATTAACTGTCCCTGGGGTGACAAAGTCGAAATGATATAAAGAATACGAATAAGCAAAATGGGAAAAATGCTAGACCAGATGGACAAATATAGAATGCTGACTTCATAATGTATCTTGGCAAATTAGTAGTAGTAAAACAACAGAGAACTCTACAATGGTCCAACTTACAAACAGCATTTGCAATGGTCCAACCATTTTCAATGACCAACTTATATGAAAACTATTTCTACCAAAGTTTGATACAGAATAGAAACAACTATTTCAAAAGAAATAACGAACAACCTTCGCTTCACATTTTCAAAACATATTTAAATAGAGTTCCAGGAAAGGTACTAGTCCATTACCAGAAGTGCAATAATTCTAAGATCCTGACTCTGGTTAGGTTGCAGCTCACTAGACACCATCATTTTACTAATTACCAACAACAAATTACCTACAACAGACAATATGTGTTTTTGTCATGAAGTAGAAGTACCCCAAACAGTTCATCTTGTATTGTCTAAAACATATTTTATACCATTGGAAATTTGCCTATTCCTGCAAATGTATTCTTACTCTTAATCAATACCATATATACTGGCTTATAAGTAGAATCTAACCCCAAACTGCATAGACACTGATCTTCTATTGCAAATACACCAGGAAAAAAATTACAGGAAATACCGTAATCAATATTAGTTGGCGCTATAATTTTTATTTGTACTGTATCAAACCAATTATCTGAAATAAAATTATTTCTTTAATTTAATTTAATTTAATTTAATTTAATTTAATTTAATTTTAATTCCTTGCTAATTAATTAATATTTTAAAGCCTACTGAACCTACTTTCCGCCTCCTCTGGATGGTCCCTCTCCTGCTCTACTCCCTGGATATACTCGATGATGTGATCTTTGTAGAATTGCTGGGCCAGATCCCGAGGAGTTTCACCCTGGTCATTACGTGCCCCTAGAATGTGGGTGGGGCTAATCCCAGTGCTGACCAAGAATTTCAAACAGGGCAGATGACCTTCCATGGCTGCCAAGTGAGCTGATTAAAACAAAAAACAAAAAAAAACACTAAATTAAATCAACACCAACACTTAAATATAAAATATTTTGGTATCATTTGTGCATGTCCAAGACTGATGGTAGAGACTGAGCCAATGGTACCTGACTATTATCTTGGCTTATGGTTATATCCACCTGACTTTTCTCATTATTTTAAAAGGTGTTTACTTGAATTTATGTTCAAGGCCTGACTTTATTTAAGAGTTTATGAAATCTGTCCATTTGAAATGACCCATTTCTTGGACATGTAAGTGTGTCTTTGGTCAAGGGAAATTACTATACATAGGAAGACATTACCAAAATTACTCATTTCTCTTTTTGTGTTCAGTCTGTGAAACATTTACTGTTCAGATACAATGTGAGAGGAAGTATTTATTTATATTATTAATTAGTATTAAAAAGTAACACCTGATTTTTGGGACAAAAAAATTACTTTGGTATTATTGTGAATTCATTCAAAGGCATTCTGGCTTACATCAATGTAATACATCAAAACTACTGGCACATTCAAGACTATTGATACATTAGCACATTCATTTTTGATATTCATTCAGAACATCTTTAGGATTATCTGGGATTTAATTCCTCTTAAATTTTCTGTAATTTAGAGAAATAAATTATTACTTAATTTAACTAAACTTGTTGCATTTGCTTCCAACAAAGTCATTTTGCAAATAAATTACAAACACAGTCTGGATCAAAAGACTGGGAACTATGCAGAAAACTGTAATTACAACATGACATCATATCATGTTGAACTCATTCAAGGATTATGTTGTGATTAACACTCACAATAGTCACAATTTCTGGAAAAGTCATTAGCAATGTATTAAATAAGAAACTCTGACACCTTGATGTCTGACTTTTAACAAGCTTACAATGGTCACATTATCAACAGTCCTATGGGATAATGCACAAAAGACTGTAGAAATCCTGCAATTTCGATCATTGAACATAAAATAATTATTTATTATATGCTACAATGATTCTGTAAAATTAAAAATTGTTGTGAACTGATATTTTCAATTTAAAAATCTGCAAGAAAAAAAAATACATAACAAGGATGTGTTTGTGAAACACATATTTCTGCAGTCCTGTTTTGTCTTGCCTTCTCAATCTGTGCACCTTGTTTGAAAAAAAAAAATAAAATATATATATATATATATATATATATATATATATATATATATATATATATATATATATATATATATATATATATATATATATATATATATATATATTTCCATGCACAGTACACACACAGAACAAATTACTTTTAAGTTTTGCAAGACTTATTATCCTACTTGTCTTGTAGCTTGAAATAATCTTGTTACCACATCTAGTTACTTTTAAATCAATTGATACCTGTAAATGTCCAAGCTTCAATTAAGTTCATCATGAATATTGACCAATCATGCTCACACTATTTATGTCCCTTGGAATAGAATCATTTCTAGTATGGGTAGGGGTGGGTAAGGGAATATATTTCAGTGAGTAAATTGCTCTTCATTTTTCTAGTTGTTCTTGTTGAAGCATATGAAAAAAACATGGTTCATTATTAGACATTATGTTATCTTGGTAATTTTTAACATAGTTATCAGGGACCCCGAGTGGCCAAGTTGTCTAATGCACTCTTTGTTTCGTATTACTGCCATTTCACCTCTGTCTGTGTGGGACTGAGTCTCAGACTCAGCCAATGTGGGTATGTGAGAAAGCTTGCCAGTAGCTTCGCATGGGTCAGTGGTTCTTTCCAGAGGTTTTCCCGGGTTCTTCCTCCATCATTAATCCTGGACTCCATGTATAGCCTATTGTGTGCTGGAAAATCATGTTAAACCCTACAACAACAACAACATCAACAACATAGTTATCTTGATGTTACTCATCAAACTTTGATGTGTGATCTTAAGCCATTGGTTGTTTAGTTGTTTTTCTAAAACTACTAACAGCAGCCATATTTCATGTCAATTAGCATCATCTGTAAACCATGAAAACCATTCATTTCAATTAGTGTCATCTGTAAACAATGAATACCAATTCATGCCAATTAGCATCATCTGTAAACTATGAAAACCAATTCATGTCAATTAGCATCATCTGTAAACCATGAAAACCAATTCATGTCAGGATGCCTTCTACATGATTTAATCAAATTATGTTGAGTAGTTACTAAGAAAAAGTTGGATTTTGTAATTTTAGAAACAGCAGAATAATAAAATGTTTACTGGCTTTTCCTGGCATAGTCTGAAAGCCCTATATGCCATAATGCCTACTGTTAAATTTGGTTAAATTCTGTTAGATTTTGTTCAATTTTCTTCAACAATTCTTGAGATGTTATTTTGACAGCAAATGATGGGCTTTACTGATTCGTGGATATTACTATTGCCAAAAACTTATCATGGAACTTACTGCAACTAGAAATTTTATATTCATTCAATCTGAAGGAAAAAAAATCATTTAATTTACAAATAAATTTAAAATAAAATAATATTCATAAAAAAAGAAAAGTAAACTGCATACAACCTTTGCAACATAAATCCAATCATTAACTATGTTTATATATTTTTATATTTTTATATTTTATGTTTAGAACTAAGGTTACAAAAGGTTATATTACCAGGTGTGTTGCCAGTATTGTCCACATCATCAATAGTGGCTCCCCATTTGTGAAGCTGCTGTAGGCAGCCCAGTCTCCCATGATATGCAGCACAGTGGATAGGCATCCAGCCGTTCTTATCTGTGGCATTTATTTGCTATAAATATATTACATGTATTTAAATGAAAAATGCACATATTATTCACACTAAGCAAGGCAAAGTATTTTGTCAAAGAGGTAAATACAGTAATAAGTCTCAGTCCCAAATAAAATCACTGAGGTACTATTCAGTGAAATCCTCAGACCCACATACAATCAATGAGGTACTATTCAGTGAAACCCTCAGACGCAAATACAATCAATGAGGTATTATTCAGTGAAACCCTCAGACCCACATACAATCAATGAGGTACTATTCAGTGAAATCCTCAGACCCACATACAATCAATGAGGTACTATTCAGTGAAATCCTCAGACCCACATACAATCAATGAGGTATTATTCAGTGAAACCCTCGGACCCAAATACAAACACTGTAAGAACTGAAAAGAAGTGATGTGAATTATGCAGTGGGAGGATATATTTGCAACAATGGACTAACAGAACCATGTGAACCAAATCAAATCATCTAACGCTAAGTGTATATGTAACATTAACCATTTTATTTTGAATTAAATAAAAGTATAAACAATATGTTAAAAATGGCCTTGACCTTACTAGTATTATACAGTGGTTGGTACATTTATTAATGTTTCCTCACCAAAATTGTTATCCTGGAAAAATTAAATTCCATCTCTTTCTCATTTGCTATAAACTCTCAAATGAACATTTCCTTTTGCAACTAATTCATTAGTTATGTCAAACTCTTTCAAACAAATTAAATATGGTATAACAAAAAAAAGACAAGCTGGCGTAATTATGTATCATATTTTTAAAAAAACATACAAAGGCAAAACATAGTTAGATTATTGTAAATGCATGGATAATCAATAAAATTTAACAGAGGTCCATAGACCTTGGTACAAGCTAATATGCATGTAAGCTCATACTTGTTTGGGTCGTATTTCCTGTCAAACTGGTATCAATGATTTTGTCTTCGTCAGTTTGTCTAAAACCAGAGAATAATTTTCAACGGAGGGTTGTGTTTTAGTTATTATATGAAGTATCAAATGCACACAAATTTCACAAGCAGTTGAACAGATGCACACATTTACACAAAAAGCCCATCACATCTTACAAATTCAGTGCTCCATCTAGATAAAATAGAGCCGTGCACCTCTCCCATGCCCCTACTGGTCTATCCTCTATCTTCCTTGCCCTCCCCATTAATCCTGTCTAACTTCTCAGCACTCCACTCTACCCCCCAATATATCTCTGTGATACCATCTCAAAAATGTTTTTCATAAATTCATATTTAATGCTTGCAACAGATATCTGGTTGTATCTGGTTTTACAAAGACATGAGATGCCATCCGAAATATCATCATCAGGTGTGTGTGTATGCATGTGTGTGCATGTTTATGTATGCATGAGTGTATATATGCATGTATGTATGTTTACATGTATGTGTGTATGTGTACATGCATGTATATGTCTACATGTATTTGTGAATGTTTATATGTATTTGTGTATGTTTACATGTATGTGTGAATGTTTATATGTATTTATGTATGTTTACATGTATGTGTGTATATTTACATGTATTTGTGTATCTTTACATGTATGTGTGTATGTTTATGTGTATTTGTGATTGTTTACATGTATGTTATACTGTTTACATGTATTTCTGTATGTTTACATGTGTGTATGTTTATATGCATGTGTGTATATTTATTTATACGTACTTGTATATCTTTACATGTATGTGTGTATGTTTACATGTATGTATGTTTATATGTATGTGTGTATGTTTGAATGTATGTGCATATAGGACTTAAAACATAATACTAGCCACAGTGATGCTAATTAAAAGCTAATAATTCATTTGCTTACAAAAGAATGCTTTTTATTCCACCAAATGGGCCATGTATTAACAAAAAGTACAATTTGTTCCACTGAAAAAACCTTTGGTAACAAAATGTGCCATTTGTTCCCCATAAAGTACATGTGCGATTACAAAATTTTTCTATGTCATACATTATGTCCCTCTTACTATCCAATCTGTAAGAAATTTCTAGCTGGAACACTAATATTGTCCCTACCTTCCCTTGCTGGTAATACTTACAAAAATTAGACTGCAAACAAGTTCTTAAAACTACAACATGCAATCAATCCTTGGTTATTTTTTTCTTCTCTAAACCATTAGTCATTTCTAAGTTTAGTATCTTTAGTTAGCAAACCCATTAGTTACAATCCCATTAGTTAGCAAACCCGTTAGTTACAATCCCAGCATGTAATCCTAAAGAAATGATCCAGTAAATTTTCCACTTATTGAATGCTGTCACATATTTTGTGATGTTATGTACATACAAGTCTAGAATGTGTGTAGTTATGTGATACAATATCACAGCCAGTCTATTATGACACATCAGCATTTAAAATTACTTCATTTCAAATTATTTACTTTAAAACAATAACCTGTCAAAGTGATTAGAACATCATTTTACTTTGAACATATTTGTATTGTAAATTTGTGAAAAGCAACTTATTTACAATTTATTATTTAATCAATGGGGACAATAATAAAATAAATTACAGTGCATGTAATTCTGAAGGGTTGGGAGTGGTGAGGGGGCCTATGTTAGGAAGCATGATGCATCCTGCTCAATATTTTCAAAATATTAACTTTCATTCAAAAAGCCATCATTTTTATAAGAATATTGTTTTTTTAAAGGCAAAATACTGCAACTGAGGATTAATTTTCTTGCAAAAATGTTGGGACATTTATGTATATCAACTGATAAAATACTATTTAAAAGGCAGTTCTGGGGTAATATCAATTAGGTAGAAAATTATGAACATTTCATGAATAATACAGAGAGGGGACAATTCCACACCTCTCTTGAAATAATTTATCTATAAGTCTATAATATGCCATATAACTAAAATTTCATGCCAAATAACTAAAATCTCATGTCAGATAACTAACATCTCATGTCAGATAACTAACATCTCATGCCAATTTTAAAAAATCTTATCTCCCTTATCTAAATTTATTTATTGGATTACCATTTTAATGCAGGATGGTTAGCTTAATACTCTGAAATTAATTAAAATTGAATTTGTTAATCAGGCATTTGGCTTTGCAAAGAGAAGGATGATATAGAATTTGGAGGAAACAATTTATATTGTTAGGTTGATCACTCATCCTTAAAAATGTTATTACTGGAATCAAACTCAGGCCAAATTGGTGCAAAGCAAGAAGTTTTGTTATTCTATACAGGCCCTCTATTTGAAATTTCTGATGTATTAATCTTACAATAATATAATATACAGAGTATTTATTTAATAATGTTCTTGAATCTCAATAGCTGTATTTGTATGCTTGAGAATGATTCACATGCAGCCACTACTGCAACAAGTAAACACTCACATCAAATATACGACCCATACACCTAACCAATCAATGCATCATACTTACTGCAGTGCCATCCTCACTTCTGAATCCCTGAACATGAAGGTAAAGTAGAAACTATACTGCAGTGTGTCTGTGTGTATCCATAAACAATATTTAACTTCATGAATAAAGAATCTGGTTGCTATCTTATTGCTATCAGACTTGGGTTATACAAAACAACATATCAGAGTTATGCAAAAAAAGAATGAATCAACCTGAAGATTACCAGTAAATAGTAAACATGGTGGAAATAAATCATACAATATTTTACACAGAAGGAGAAAAACTGACTTGGTAACATATATATCCACCAACAAATTTCCAATCAGTTACAGTACAGTACAGTACATGATACACACGCAGGGGTGGAACACGTTTTCAAATAGAGAACAAGAGTCCCATGAAAGGACTGATGCTCTACTGGCAAATAGAATTTTACATAAAACAATATAGGTCCATTTGTTCCTTTTAGTGCTGAGTGTTCTATCTAATATTATCTAGTGATAACACAATTTTATGTTTAATACATTTTATTTCAGATTGGCACCATATTATTTAGATAAATATACATGATACATACATTTAGTAAAAGCCCCTGCTTGAAATGACCACGCACTCTGGAGCAATGGTGATAATATGATTTTCACGCTGGCTGCTGTGGCAGCAACAGTGGACATAGACTGACTCTAATTTCATTTAGAATCAACAAGATAAACAAAGTGAAAAACACCTATGAGGAGTAGTAGCATTACTAAGATTTTCAAGATGGTCACTATGGCACCTATCAAAGTGGCATCATTTTCATTTAGGACCAATCAGCAGTCAATAGATATCTTTTGGCAAAAAGCCCAAGTCATTATAACTTCTGCTCTGGAGGAGTAATAATAATAATAATATTTTCTATAAAATTGATGTGGTTGCTATATTGGATGTCCAATTGACATTGTATTCATTTGGACTATGTAGACTTCATAAGGATTATTTAGGAAAAGGATCCCTTTGTTAATATGATATTCATGAAATTTGTAGACCTGTAGCATGATATTCATGAAATTTGTAGAACTGTAGCATGATATTCATGAAATTTGTAGAACTGTAGCATGATATTCATGAAATTTGTAGAACTGTAGCATGATATTCATGAAATTTGTAGAACTGTAGCATGATATTCATGAAATTTGTAGAACTGTAGCATGATATCCATGAAATTTGTAGAACTGTAACATGATATTCATGAAATTTGTAGAACTGTAGCATGATATTCATGAAATTTGTAGAACTGTAGCATGATATTCATGAAAATTGTAGAACTGTAGCATGATATTCATGAAATTTGTAGAACTGTAGCATGATATTCATGAAATTTGTAGAACTGTAGCATGATATTCATGAAATTTGTAGAACTGTAGCATGATATCCATGAAATTTGTAGAACTGTAGCATGATATTCATGAAATTTGTAGAACTGTAGCATTATGTTCATAAAATTTGTAGAATTGTAACATTTCTCTTGTAAAATTTGTAGCAATGTCTACTCATGAAAAAACAAAAAAGTACTGACTATATAGCAGAACAATGAATGGTAAATGACACCGCAGTCTTTGCTGAATGAATCTAATATTAAAAATTAAAGATAAATTATAAAATATTTTAACATAATATCTGATATGATATAATATTATCAATGTGTATGTATGGAATGTTTGCAGCGTGCACATGATATGTTTACTAATTGAATAATTATAAATATTTTGAGTTGAAATCGATAGCCTCATGTATCTTGTATGCATAATTAGTCAATTGGTTTGTTAAATAAAACAATGTTTAATATCAATGATGACATGTGATTTTGGATATCATTGATGTCATGTAAAGTTGAATCATGATGTAACTTATATGTTGATTATCAATGACATCAAAGATGTTGAATAACAATGATGTCATGTGATGTTGAATATCAATGATGTCAGGTGATACTGAATATCAATGACATCTTTAGATGTCAAATATCAATGATGTCATGTGACGTTGGATAGCAATGATGTCATGTAAAGTTGGATAGCAATGATGTCATGTAAAGTTGAATCATGATGTAGTGTGATGTTGAATATCAATGATGTCATGTAAAGTTGGATAGCAATGATGTCATGTAAAGTTGAATCATGATGTAATGTGATGTTGAATATCAATGACATCAAGGATGTTGAATAACAATGAAGTCATGTGATGATAAATATCAATGATGTCATGTGATGTTGGATAGCAATGATGTCATGTAAAGTTGAATCATGATGTAGTGTGATGTTGAATATCAATGATGTCATGTAAAGTTGGATAGCAATGATGTCATGTAAAGTTGAATCATGATGTAATGTGATGTTGAATATCAATGACATCAAGGATGTTGAATAACAATGAAGTCATGTGATGATAAATATCAATGATGTCATGTGATGTTGGATAGCAATGATGTCAGGTAAAGTTGAATCATGATGTAATGTGATGTTGAATATCAATGACATCAAGGATGTTGAATAACAATTTGGTCATGTGATGATAAATATCAATGATATCATGTAATGCTAATACTAATGAATATTATTAACATAACATCATTTTGATACTAAATATAATTTGTGTAACGTGATGTTAAATATCAATGATGTAACATGATGTTGAATATCAATGACATCATGGATGTTAAATATCAATGATGTCATATGATGTTGAAGATCAATATTTAACATGATGTTAAATATAAATGATGGCATGTGACAAAATCAATATTGACACGGCAGTGATCTTGCCGTACTTACAATTCCTGCTCGTAAGATTGTACTCATGGTGAAGGAGTTTCCATGAGCTGCGGCAAGGTGGGCAGGAGTGCTGCCTCTGCAGTCCTTGGCTGATAGACTAACTCCATTATTCACCAGAGCCTGGAATGGACAAAGAATTTCAGGATTACAAAAATGTAAATGTTATATTCAAACTTGCTTCAGCCACCATATGAAACTAAGGACATCATGTGCAATGTGCCAAGTTCAGAAAATCCCATCTGTATATAAATCAGTACATATTTACCTGTTATCAAAACACTTGTTTTTCAATGCCATTTACTGGTGGCCCCCTAGATGCTGGTACACACAGAGTTTGACTGAATTTATTAATGGTTTAAAATAGAGATTATTTTCAGATAACTGGCAATTGTACCAGGCCATAATTTTCCCAACATAAGTATTAAAGCTACTTCAAGTCTTTAAAAAGTTGATTGGTTAAGTTAAAGTCAGACTTAAATTTCAGCCAATCAGATCATTATATTCTAAATTTCAATTTAAATCAATACTTAAGTTCTGTTGATGAAATATATGTTTGGTCCCATTACCTTTGATGGCAAAATACAACACATCAGCTGGATGACATAATTTGATAAGTTCATTGCTAAAAGAAGGAATTATACATGAAAATATTTTATGCCAGGAAAGGGGGTCCAATTTGTAGTGGTACTGGGATTTGTTTATTGCCCATAAGAACCCCATGAAAACTTCCAAGTAAAATAAATGTTTTCATATTTAAAAACAGCCTCTACTGTTTTTCTCTTCCTCGAAAATTAACTTTAAAATGTCTTTTTAAATGTAGGTTACAGCAGCTTAGTTGTGCATGTACCTTACAATAGATATTGGACAGCACGTAATCTCCAACTACACATTTATGAAATAAAATAGGTTTCAACTAAACAAAGGTATAACTGTAAACTTAGACCATTTCATTGGAAAATTAAAGGTATTTTCTTTCAACTGTAACTTTGGCCTTCATGCCTGTGTCTACAATGATTTCTTAAAGTTAGCGCCAAATTATACTGGGAAAAATTAAATACATGTCCATTGAACATGAATGACTGACAAGCTGTCACTGCCCCCACTTCATGGTGAGTACATTGCAAAAATTATCTGGTTGAATGAAAGTACAAACTGAGAGTAGGATATACCAAGGGTAACACTATATACAGTGTCCACATTCTTGGACAGAAAATGTATTGCAGAACAAATGAAAACAGAACACATGACCTCCATAACAACAAATGAACACTGCATTACATGAATAATCTGTATCAATACTTCTTATATTTTCTGCTACATTAGGGACATAAAAATGGAGGAATAAATTAGTATACCTGCATGCATGCATCTTGTCCTCGTATGGCTGCTATGTGAGCTGGAGTCCATCCTCGTGATGTTGTCACCGTGGTATCAGCTCCATGCCAAATTAACCAATGCAAACACTGAAAAAGTCAGATTTGGATCTAACAAGGAAGACAAAATAAAAATGAAACATTTTCTTTTTTTCCTAAATTGAAAAATATTCCCTTTAAAAAAATTAAAACTGAGGTTTATAAAAGATTTTTTAACCATGTTTATATGTGTAACAGTATGAGAAAACAGGATCAACACAATCCTAGTCACATTTTATGGAAACTGTCAGATATATTAAAAAAAAGACATGTTTACAAACCAATTCCTAATGTTATAGGTGAAGGACATACAGAAAGTTTAACAATTGCAAGTTGAGTACAGCAGTCAAACCAGGCTGGTCTGGGCAGGCACTGAACCTATGATGCTAGGATTACAATTCTCTACCAACTGTTCCAGCATGGTATCCTTATATATAAATGGGCAAAATGTAATTCATTTGCATAGTTTTCTATAATAATTAATATTATTGTTACATGTATTTGATTTGGGTCATTTACTTTTTATTCTAATTGTTTGTTTGTCAGATTCAAATCTGACATTTTAAGTTTAAGATTCATTCATTGGGAGATGACCTGTACTTTACAAATAAACACCAGGTGTTGACCACATTTCTGACCTGGCTTCAGAGTTGAAAACAAGCTTTTAAAATGATTGGCTGATTCCAAGGACATTATGAAGCTTTGTTATAAACATCTTCCTATTTTTAGTTGGGTCATACAGTGTGTACAAGATTTTTTGAACGTAAATTTGTTCTAAAAGATTCTAGATGATCATGTGACCATTTCTTGTTTATGTAAAAGCAGGTATATAAATTATGTTTTGGGAGCAAACTATTTAGTAGAAGTTGGGCTGTTAGAATATTAAGTTGTGTTATTTTAAATTACCTTGTACTGGAAATTCTTTTAATTCATTTGGATCAAGAGGATTTATTTTGTTATTTATCTGGAAAATAATTGTGCTCATTGAATTTCATTACCAAGAACTGACTTCATCACATGACATCATCTTCCATCTTGGATGCTTCACTAAGATTCGAACTTGGAATTATTTGGACATTTTATTACCAGGACTTTTGCAATTTCTCTAGTGGATTATATTTTGAATTATTTTTGGATTAATTTTGGATTTTCAAAACTAATCAACAATTTCTTAAACATTCTTTAAACTGCTCACTGTGGTCAACTTTAACTGATTTATTTTCATTGATTTATTTAATTCTTTTCCAATTTCCATATAAAAAAAGCAAAGAATATGTTCTCAAACTTTATTGCCCCAAGATTTCTGGAGGCCTTAGAAAACATACCTCAAGGGCTCCAACATTGCTAGCCATATGAAGTGGTGTGAATTTATCCTTCTCATCTACTTCATTTATGCTGGCTCCATTTTTCACCATTTGTTCTAGCTGTTCCACATTTCCATGACGAACAGCATCATGGATACTGGTGTATTGCTGCTGGGCTAAAATGAACAATACAACTGATACATCAAATGACAAAATGTCAATGAACTGTGTGCTTGAAAAACACATATGAAATAACTATGCTGATAATCTGACAACAAAGCAAGCTAAAATTAATGAAACAGCTACATAAGATTTTTTATGCTCAACTTGTTTGATTTCACAGAACAACCATAATGGATGACTACAGACACTGGAGTTATAAAGTGTTATTGGTGTCATACTTATGCATTTCAAAGATCTAAAATTGTATCACATTTCAAAGGTCTACAATTGTGTCTCATTTCAAAGACCTACAATTGTACCACATTTCAAAAATCTACATATGTATCATATTTCAAAGGCCTACAACTGTATCACATTTCAAAAGTCTACAACTTTATCACATTTCAAAGGTCTATTTCAAAGATCTACAATTGTATCATATTTCAAAGGTCTATGATTGTATCATTGTTCAAAGGTCTATGATTGTATCACATTTCAAAGGTCTATGATTGTATCACTTTTCAAAGGCCTACAATTGTATCACATTTCACAGGCCTACAATTGTATCACATTTCAAAGACCTACAATTGTATTTCAAGGTCTGCATAATGAAAATTAGTCTAAACAGGTTGTTTTTACTATGGATGGTGTCTCTGAAGTAACCTCCATAACAACTGATGATGCCTTCACAATCAAGAGCTTTTGAATAATGAATAATGGAGTATAGGCAGGAGACAAATTACTGCAATATCATAAAATAAATTCACAAATTACCAATCATATATATATATATATATATATATATATATATATATATATATATATATATATATATTTATTATGTTATGTTATGTTAATGCCATATTGGCCCTAAAGTCAATTAACCAAGAGTCTTCTTACAGAAGCCTGTTTTCTTGTTATTTCTTTTGATATGTCTTTTTTAAATTTTTATTTTATTCATAGAATTTCAAAATTAAAATGTATCAGTTGCACTCCAATTTGATTAACTGACATACTAAGTAAATGGATTCAAATGTTAAAATTGTAAACCTTTGGAATATACATTTGATCTGCAATACAATTGTAGACCCAACATATGTGATACAATTGTAGACTTTTGAAATATGATAAAATTTTAGACGATTGAAATATTATACAGTTGTAGACCTTTAAAATAGTCATGTGTGTGTGTGTGTGTGTGTGTGTGTGTGTGTGTGTGTGTGTGTGTGTGTGTGTGTGTGTGTGTGATTTGGATTTTACACATAGCTTTAACAATTTTTCAATCATATCGTTATGATGTCTGCAGTGTGTCAATTTATAGTAATGTTTAGCACTGGAGCATCATGACACAGATTAATGAAACATCATGTCCCACCAGGTCACATTATCCTGACACCAGGCTGACCAGTTCTCATACTAGCATCTCAGTGCAGAGTGCCAAGTGAGGAACCTGTTAATACTACTTTTGTAGTCTGTGGTATGACTTGGTCAGGATTTGAATCTGCAGCCTCCCATTGTCTCAATTAGTGCATTATGTTTTATTTTACTTTGTTTGCTTCTCAGATTTGGAGGCTTAAGGACACAGTGTCCAGGGGATTCTCCGTTCAGAACTGATATAGACATGCATAATATTTTCTAAAACTATTTTACATCTAATTGTCGTTAAGGCATGCACGAGAAACATATCCTCGGAAATATGTGAGCCTTGGAAACATGTAATTGAAGGATCCAAAATTGTGAACCGCATTCTTTACAAAGATCCATCAAGCTAAATAAATTTCTGAATAAACACTGTTAAATTAGTTGTGTGCACTACAATTGGATACAAAACAAATTAATCAGTATCCAAAATTCACAATATTTCTTTGTATTTTTAAAAGTATGAAATTATAAAATTTACCTGGCATCTTCGTTGCCACAGTAGTGTTTACTTGCATCGAAGCTCCGCACTGAATGCAATCGGATAATTGTCTTGGATGATTGTTGTATAGCAATTTAAATTTTCTAAAAAAGAAATATATTGTAATAATTTATACCTCAAATTAATGTACTTCATAAAATATAAATATCATTAGATGCAAGTAATTAATTCTAATATACTGACTACAATAATCTTTTGTGCAAGCCAGAAAAGCAAGTGCGCGGATAATTAATCTTGCAATCCTAACGCTTTTAGCATTTTAAGTTAAATTATATACTTCTATTTGATCCGAATCAAAAGCAGTGTCGTGATCAAAATTGATGGCTGATAAATACACGTGGTTTCTTTAAAGGTAAACATTCTTGATTTTCCTCTATATTTTATTATTCTTTATACTTAAAAACAGAAATAAATATCACCATGAAAAAATGAAATAAAATGATAATCTAGCTACGATGTAACCTCAGCGTGGTAGGATTATATTTGTTCTGTATGTTCATTATAACACTTAAGTCATTGCGCCATGTATTTGAAATGAGCAAATTAAAATATATGCATTTTAATTAATTTTAGATGAATTAGGGACAACTGGGCCCATGTTAGACTTTAGAAAAAAAAACTAGTCTGCGTCGTTTGCATTTGTATTTGTTCAGCTCAGCATCGTGAAAATATTCATGCCAGCAGCAAAGAGAACTTTTACTTAAGCGTCTCAAATATGTAGATAATAGCACAGATCTTTCTCCACAGGTCTTTTGAGATGTTTTGCAAATTGATTCATTCCTAATATGTTTTAGAGTAGGAAAAAAGGAACAACACAGCGGAGTTGGAAATACTGAGTGGTAAGGAATCGTCTTTCCAACGCAAATTACCCTAAACCTGCTCAAATCCACTACAAACACTGTAAATTAAACAAAGCATACACAAAATCACAGATAACATTATGAACAGTATTGTTTTGTTGAAACTGACAACAAAATATACTGCCTTTATTTTTATATATCAGATGTTAACATTCAAACAAAGGAGACAGATGTTACTATGAAGGATCACCAGTGCTGGTTATTAAGTCAATACATTCCAAGTAAATAATAGCCAACCAGTGCTGTATATCAGGATACTAGAAACACTGAAATACAATGAAAAGCTGAAATACATATGTATTTACATTTTCTCTTTGTATTTTTCGGTTTCTGCACACAAATTATTATTTGTTTTCTTTGATTAATAATATAAAGCAAAAAAAAATATGATTTATGTGATTTTGCTACGAAATATTTACTTTTTCTATTTCACAAACTTTAAAAAAATATAGTACATGTCATATATCTTATATATTCCAATTTAAGTAACAATGTAACAATTTTGGTAACAATTTAAGTAACAATGTAACAATTTTGGTTCTAGCATTTCTCTCCCCATATGTGAAATGGTGGTTTATACCTGATCTCATTGCCTTTAATTGCCGCTATTGAAACTGCCTAAGTGATAGTTTTACATTACTTCAAATCATAACAGGTACTGATAGTTCATAGACAACTATTACATCAGGAGCTGGATGGGAATTCAACAACAGATTATGTAATGCATAATTAAAATTAAATTACCCACCACCACCAAGGAACCCTACATTGAATAGCTGCAGAAGCTTACCCATAGCTGTTATATAGCTGAATTTGTCAGTAACAAGGACTAGCTGATGCTCTGTTAAACAGATTTTAAAAAAAAACGGAGAAAAAGGAAGGCAACTGCCATTGGTGGTGAAGTCCATGTTATGGAATGTTTGTATTTCTCAAGACCACAAGTGCTATAATGATGGAACTCATAAGAAACAAAATGCCAGTGCTTTGTTGTGATTTTCAACAGAGGTCTTACATGAATTGAAGACCTAATCTGAATCAGATTGAAACACGGCATGCTAAAAATAAGATTTTGCAGTCCCAAACCCTTGTTTTGAAGAAGAATTATTTGTTTTGTTATGATTTTTAACGTAGCTTTAACAATTTTTCAGTCATATCGCTATGATGTCTGCAGTGAGGCAGTTTATAGTGATGTCTAGCACTGGGGCATCATGCACAGACATGGAGCATGATGTCCCACCCAGACACATTATCCTGATACCAGGTTAATCAGTCCTAACTAGAACTGTACCGATGTCACTTTTTGCCGATTATGCCGATACCGCGTATAGCCGATTATCAAAATTGCAGATACCGATTATGAGACCGATTATTTGATTATCATATTATGTACTCAGGTATAAGCCGACAAATTTAGAAAACGATAAAGGCCTGGAAGGGGGGGGGGGGCTTATCCGTGGGCCAATGTCAAAACTTTACAGGTTTTAGGTGTTTTTGTTTATTGTAACGGCAGTACATCTTGGGACAAAAATATCCGTGTTCTAAGACATAGGCATGTTAAAAAAGTAACCTTTCGGTGACCCGAAAATTATTAAACTTTTATAAAGTACTATTTATTATTGATTTTGTTATTATTTTGCATGTGCATATTTTCTGATTTCCACAACACGAAATTACATAAAGGTAAAATACAGCGTTCATAATTCGCAGGTCGGTCGAGTTTACCAGGGAGACCATATACTATAATGTACAGTACTTACGCAGTGCAAAGTAAGCATAGCGTCACTTAAATCATTTTTTATTCCCAAATATATTAGTTGCAGATTTTGCTTTATTCGTTGTTTTGACCAAAGTGTATTCTTTCAAATAAAATTTCAGTTAATCTGTAATAGCTGTTTCATTTACTATGAATCACCTCTCACGAGTTACTCATTTTCAATGATATAAGTGATCCTACAAAATGAAGTATGTTTTGCGGCACAATAAATATGTTCTAATCACTATGTAAATTGAGGCAATGCTTTTGAGTTTATTGCCGACTTTCTATGAGCAAAGGTCGTGGGCTTGCTTTGACGACAACAAATACTCGTTATTGCTGTGGCAACATCAGATAATTGTAAAACATTGATATAGAATTGTTTTATTTGTTTAGTATATGTCGGTGCTTCAAAGGTACAGTAAAACCTGTTATGACTTATGAGAGACCGCCCCTTCTGTCAGATGTTGGCTTGGTGAAACACTAACAAAAGAAATAAAAAATAATTTTAAAAAATCTGCAAATGATTCTCACTTACTAGTATTAAAGACAATGAGTTCGTTCACCCTCCAGGCATTACGGATTAACTGAAAGACAGACGACGTACTCAAACCTACACTGAAGCCCTTTCAAACAATTTCTCACTGGGACATAAGGACTATTGGTGTTTTGTGAGTTTTCATAAAGATAAAGAAAAAACACAAACCTCAAAATTGTGTATATATCCATCATTACTCCCTTTGATGTTAATCTTACTGGCTATTCACATGACTTTGGCACTACAATGGCTGTTAGCGACATGTATTTTAGTCTGGTTTACTGCAGTTTACAAATGTTACCGGACGCTGGAGTTGAAAATTTCGCACAACTGGCAGCAAGATAAATTCTTTTTAAATACTTTATTAGAGCAATCTCTTTGTTACAAAAGATTAATTGATGGTTCGATGTGTTTATCTCGATGTATGGTTATTCAACTATACAGTAGTGTTAGTTAATGAGCAACTTGTTTGCATACTGCATTTATCCCGAGCTCTAGTGTTACAAATGATTAAGTTACGGTCAGTCAAAACGCGACTGTATATACAACTTTTATCAGGAAAAATTGGTTATTTAAAAAAATTATTTGCATCGGCACCAACTATTTTTGCCGATACCCGATTATACCGATTGTGCTAATAATCGGCCCGATTACACGTACGGGCGATTAATCGGTACAGCTCTAGTCCTAACACTAACCTCTTAATGCTAAGCGCCAAGAGACGCAGCTTTAAGTACTATTTTTGTAAGTCTTTGGTATTACTCGGCTGGGGATTGAACACTTGACCTCTCGCTTCCGCAGCGGATGCTCTAACCTCTAGGCCACCAGAGCATTTCAACAACAATGGTAATGAAATGACCAAACCTACCAAACAGATAATTTGTTAATACTGCATGTAAACCGCTCCGGTGGCCTAGTGGTTAGAGCGTCCGCCCCGGAAGCGGGAGGTCGTCGGTTCGATCCCGGGCCGAGTCATACCAAAGACTTACAAAAATGGTACTAACAGCTGCCTCGCTTGACGCTCAGCATTAAGAGGTTAGTGTTAGGACTGGTCGGCCTGGTGTCAGGATAATGTGACTGGGTGAGACATCATGCTACATGTCTGCGGCATGATGTCTCAGTGCTCGACATCACTATAAACTGCCTCACTGCAGACATCGTAGCGATATGACTGAAAAATTGTTAAAGCTACGTTAAAAATCCTAAACAAACAAACAAACAAACAAACAAAATACTGCATGTACCAACCATGCATGTAAAATAAATTTGAAAAATGTGATTTTTTTTTGCTAACAGTTTAATCAACCAGGTTATCAATATATTATACACATTTGACAAGCTTTTGCTTGGACAAGAAAAAAATATCTGAAATGCTGTTTCCTCGAATGTTGTGACTCGTTATGTACTGTACAGTGTCTAAATATATTTCATACAGTGAAATACAATAGATCTTCTCAAGTGTGACAGTCAAAATGTGGCCACTTTTACCAAATCAGAGGGAACCTCCTACAAATGGTCTCAATAACAGCTTTATCCCAGGAAGATTTGATGGAGGGCCTTTATCCAGAATGCATCAACCACCAGCATTTAGGGGTCAATCATGGGGACCTAGGCCAAATTCCAGCTTTACTAGAAATCCTGCCCAGTGCATGAATAATCCCAGAGGCCAAGGGCTTATGTTCAATGGCAGGCATCCTTGCACTCCTAGACCTACATTTCATCAGTTTGATGGACCCAATTGGACTGGTCCTGGATCCCCAAAAATGAACAGATGTCCTTTTCCTTCTGGCAGGCCTCCTTGCCCCATTGGAGTCCCCCAGAATGGTAGAGGATCAGTAGGAGGCTGGGGTAGTCCACCACAAAATTCACATTCCAATCAGAAGTTTCAACGAAATGGACCACAATTCAATAGTGGAAATAGACCAAACAGTTTTCCTGGGAACCATCATCAAAACATGTCACAGCAAGGATTCAAGAAGAAAAAGGTATGTAAAAGTATTGGCAAATATTAAAGAAGAGAAAGGTTTGTAAAAGTATTTGCAAATATTAAAGAAGAAAAAGGTTTGTAAAAGTATTGGCAAATATGTAAAAGTATTGGCAAATATTAAAGAAGAGAAAGGTTTGTAAAAGTATTTGCAAATATTAAAGAAGAAAAAGGTTTGTAAAAGTATTGGCAAATATGTAAAAGTATTGGCAAATATTAAAGAAGAAAAAGGTTTGTAAAAGTATTGGCAAATATTCGAGACGAAAAAGATATGTAAAAGTATCCTTGCACAAGATTCGATTGCAATTCTCGAATGTAAGACATCTAACATCCAACTTTCTTAAAATTAAACTACATTGGATGATAGTAAGTCATGGGTATTGTATTTGCTGTTGCTATGGTGAGTTTTGACCTTTTTGTCTAAATTTGATGACTTTAAATAAAGGACTGCATATTACTGTTTGCATTCTAAGTATTGAGCTATTGCTTACACTGGGATCTTCACCCTAAATTTGTTTCGGCAGCCATATGGAAAATAAGTGCACACATGCCCTCCATTATTTCTATTACAAAACTAAGTGCATATATGTAACAACAAACAATGTTTTTACTTTAACTTTGCTGATAGTTTTTGTAGCGATCCAACATTAGTGAGAAGCGAGCCATGGCTTAATATTTAATTTTTTTGTATTTATTACTTATTATGTATTCATGTTTCAAGCAACATTTTTGTTTGCAATGCAGAATAATTTGCCAAGAAAACGAAAACTGGTTTAAGTTTTATTGTGCATGTGAATTTTTTTAAAATCATTTAAAAAACTGATTTCTGCATTGTATTCACAATAAGGACAACATAGTTTTACCTTTGAAATATTAACAGTGCATGAGTTTTTAAGTTTCAGTAGTGCATATTTGCTGAATGTACAGCATTTTGTGAGAATTAAATCATACAGACATATTATATACAACAGCCATCCAAAATATAATTTTTTTAGTTTGGTTTTACAATTTCAGAAAAAGCAGAAGCCATCAAAGAGAGACCTTCCAGAAAATAACCTTTTTTTCTGTGATGCGTGTGACAGAGGATTTAAAACAGAAGAAAAATATAATGAACATGTTGATGGGCATTCGAAGGTAAGTTTATTTATGCAGCTAATCTTATAAAAAAAAGTTTCTAGATTTTAAAATACATCATTTATGTTACTTTAAAGTACAAGTCATGATGTTGGTCAAGTATGCTCATTTTAAGTTACATATAAATAGTTCAATAAAAATTTAACACTAAAATAGTGCGTGGATTGGAATTGTCACAGTCAATGATTTTATGAATTTGTTTATTAATATGCATAGCTTCATTGTGACATCACAGCGTGCGACATTCAGTCTGGATTGTACAGTATCATACCTTTTGGTTCATTTTCATCAAAAAGCGTCTACATAAAATTGATTTTACAATATGCATCTCTCAGAACATCTAAATAATGACCTTTCAAAGGAATATGAAATGCAAATGAAGTGAATACTTGCCACTTAAAAGTATGTGGAGTCAAATTCTAAATAATGATGCACATTACTGAAATAGTATTGAATGCCTGTGCGACTTGTACTATAGATTCATTTATTTATGTGGGATAATTTCTTGTTTGCATGAAATTAATTTGCATGATTTATTGCCATTTTAAATTTTATAACAATACTATTGAGATAAATGACATTGTATATTGTTATTCTAATAAATAGCAAATCCATGGTGCAAAATTAAAATGAATTCACATTATCAAGATACAGCATCTCCCCACCTTGATATAATTTCCCCTTTTTGGCATGGTTTCCCCACCTTGACATCATTGCCCCATTTTGGCATGGTTTCCCCACCTTGACATCATTGCCCCATTTTGGCATGGTTTCCCCACCTTGGCATCATTGCCCCATTTTGGAATGGTTTCCCCACCTTGACATCATCGCCCCATTTTGGCATGGTTTCCCCACCTTGACATCATTGTCCCATTTTAGCATGGTTTCCCCACCTTGACATCATTGCCCCATTTTGGCATGGTTTCCCCACCTTGACATCATTGTCCCATTTTAGCATGGTTTCCCCACCTTGACATCATTGTCCCGTTTTGGTATGGTACATGTATTGTAAGCCATACACAGTTGAAGAAAGGCCACATTTTTCTGAAAAACTTTGAAAGCAATCTGTATTTTTTTTGTGATATGTGTATGTAAGTACCACCCACCCCATTCCTCCAATCCACCCCATTTCTCCCCAGATGTGGTCTTTGTGTGGTGTGTGGTATGTGTATGTAACCTTGACCCACCCCATTTCCTCCAAATGTGGTCTTTGTGTGGTATGTGTATGTAACTACCACCCACCCCATTTCCCCAAGATTTGGTCTTTGTACGTAATAGCATGTGCGTATTAAATTTATTCTGATCAGCCACAAACTAAAATCATATTGAGTCGAATAGCAAATCTAAGTAGATAATTGGCTCTCTGTGTTATATAAGATGCTGATATAGTTTGGGGAGGGGGAAGGAGGTTACTTTAACAAAATTATTTCTTCTTCAGATATGTTACACGATTATTAAATGTTAAGATATTAAGAGTATAATCTACATTGTTAATCCAGATCTACCAAGCTGACAAGTTTGCTTCCATGCGAGTCTTACTAGAGTGAACAGCTGCATGTTTCATATTTAAGCAATCAGAAAATCAGTTTTTGTCAAGATTGTTGTTTTGTTGATTTTAATTATCTTTGAACTAAATGTTATGATTATTTGCAAATAAGTTACTCATGATAATTACACTTAATTTTGTTATCAAAACGTCTCATTTGTAACTTTGATGGATAAATTCAACTTGGAACTATATATATATATATATATATATATATATATATATATATATATATATATATATATAAAATCTTTTCTTCGTTTTTTTCAGTGTGAGGTTGCTGGATGTACTTATATTGCAGCCCCAAAATTGGTACAGTTGCATTATAGATTGGTGAGTTTCCATTATAACATAGATTCACATATAAAATGTCCGAATCACTGCTCCCATTTTTGTCAAAATATAATTATCAGATGTCCTCATCGCACGAACACGATCAATGATGGTAATATCTGTGGCTTTTAATGATGGTATTTAAGTACAAACTGCATAACTGATAATTAATGGACCAGAAGAGCACCTGTTCTTTGTCATCTGATGCAAATCCATTTGTGACACATATGCGTATTTGTCATGAGAGAGTAATTAGATCCATGCATGAAGGGGATGAATTTATTTTTATTTATTTATTTATTTTTAGATTTTATTTATTTTCTATAGGCCTATGATGTCGAGCACAGTTTGAGAGAATTGTAACATTTGATTATTTAGGGTCTTCGTGTCTGGTAGGTTATCATTTATGTGTTATTGTGTTGATATATTGAAATGATGTCGAGCACAGTTTGAGAAAATTGTAACATTTGATTATTTAGGGTCTTCTTGTCTGGTAGGTTATCATTTATGTGTTATTGTGTTGATATATTGAAATACCGGCATGCAGGTTGTTTATTACATTACCTATTACATTTACAGGTTGTTTATTACATTTGTCTCATCTATAGTATTGTTATATTTAAGTATTTATTTGGAATCGTTTTGAAAAACAAACTAATATGTTTTCATGATGGATAATAGATACCACGATCTGTGAGTCTTGTATCTGCTACTGTTTAAGCATGACCTGGCATAGCTGCCAACTGTCCCGTTTTTTCTGTATTTGTCCCGTATTTCGGACCTGAATACGGGTGTACGTTTTTTTTGCGCAAAATACGTTTTTTAATTTAAAAAAATAATAATAAAATTTCTTTGGAATTGTCAGTTTAGAATGCGCTCCCGGTTCTATTTTGACAGAATATGTCACCTGTATATACGAATAAAGTTCTACAATACGATTGGTTCATTCGAAATCGAGGCTACCAGGCCTGTCGTTATCCGCCTTATTGGATTTCGCAATAGTTACGGCTGTTGCTGTATCTAGTCTAAGTAATATTCAGCTTCTAATCATGATAAATTGGAAGGCAGACTATTCAGAATTTTCTCCAGAAGAAATAGGAGACAACTGGAAGGATATTTGTGCCGTCTTATATAGATTTGTGAAACCATATAGTACAGGAGAAAAACTGACGTTTTGTAAAATTGTGTAACGTGATTTCGCTATTGGGCACGGAGGCGCCCATGAAATGCAAGAGCACGAAAAAGTTAATAAACATCAGCTTCCTGCTTCATCATACACAACTCAGCCTGAACTTACGACGTAGATAAATGACAGAGAGAACCTTAATGTACATCGATCGAAATTTGATTTTTAAATTTCTTTTAGAAATAAACCTTCCTTTTTCAGTTACTAGTGTTGTTGCCGATTTATTTTGCACAAGTTTTTCAGATATTTAAATCGCAAAAGATAATTTTTATGCTTGAACGAAAACATTTCAATAAGAAAATTACAGAATTGAGATAATAAATGAAAATTGGTACATTGGAATCAATGATTTTAAAAAAATAAGGCGTGGAAAGGGCTCCTATAAATAGCTTGTGTTTGAGTGTGTTGCACTCTTGCACCTTTTAATTGGGCACCTATATGGAACGCGTGCAACTCCAGAAGGTACAAATGTGCAACATGTGCATCTTTGACATTAAATAATTATGTTGGGCACTGTCCAACTTTACTGATGGCTGTATATGTTATAAATAGATACATTTGCATTGAAATTTAAAAATCAGTATTTGTTCCTGAAAATCAGTATTTTTGTCACAAGTAATCAGTATTTTTGCACTCGGGGGTTGGCAGCTATGACCTGGTTATGTATTAGCAAAAATTGGACACATTTGCAAAAAAAATTTATCGCAGCCCCGTTGAAACTACTTGGAAGACTGCCATTAAACTTTATACTGAATGGAATGTCATATCAAGATAGGGATTTCACTAAAAGATGTCTTGTGATGTCTAGTTGGTACTGTATGAAAATGATGCTGATCTGATGCCCAATATGGCCATCTTGAATGGAAAATCATTTTGACATGGGGTGTTTGCCAGATGAATTCTAATGGTGTCTAATTTGGGGACGTGCATTAATTATATAAAAGAAATTTAGGCAATTTTTTTACCCCCTCTTCCCCCTTGCCTTGTCAACAACTGTCAAACTTTATGTGACCTCCCTAATAAAATTATGTCAATCCCCCCCCCCCCCCTTTGCAAACTAACAATATTTTATACGGCTGGCTTTAATGCTAAAAATAGAATTATGGAAATTAAAAGGTCTGCAAATAAATTTTAATACAGTTTTTAAACTTATTTAATAGATTTCAAATTGACTATAACACTTTGAATTAATGAAAAAATCAAGACTTTATATTCTAGCTTCTATCATCTTCCTATTTCTTTTTTTTTGAATTATTAAATTTATTGTAAAAAAAAAAACATTGTTGACGTCAGTTTATCTTGAACTCCCACCCTCCCCCATGTCAACAATTGTCAAACTTCTTCAAACCCCCTCCCCCTCTATTTTGTTGACATAATTAATGGACGACCCCTTTGCCCTAAATGAACATATTGTAAGTCTTTCATCCAATATGTCTGCCAGTGGTAGAAAATGGTATTAAATTCCTGGAAATTCTTCTCAGATCATAATTATTTCTTATCATTAGCAGTGACACATCCCTTTATGTATCATCATGGCAATGACAGATCCCTATCAGTGTTTTCACAAATTTCAGTGCAATGACACATCCCTATCAGTGTTTTCAGTGCCATGACACATCACTATCAGTGTTTTTAGTGCAATGACAGATCCCTATCAGTGTTTTCAGTGCAATGACACATCTCTGTCAGTGTTTTCATTGCAATGACAGATCCCTATCAGTGTTTTCAGTGCAATGACAGAACCCTATCAGTGTTTTCAGTGCAATGACAGATCCCTATCAGTGTTTTCAGTGCAATGACAGATCCCTATCATTTTCTTCATAGCAATGATAGATACCTGCTAGATTCCTATTTTCATGGTAATGACAGATTCTTATTATCTTGATGGCAATGACAGATTCCTGTCTATTTTCATGATGACAGATCCTTATCAGTATAATCATGACAATGACAGAATCTTAATAGTGTAATGGCAAATACTAATGAAAGATTTTTGTTGGGTATGGAGCTGTCAAAATCTCCATTGTCATAAAATGTACAGGTAATAAAATTGTCACTGAGTTTCAACAAATAAATGGGCCAGACAGGTTGTTGAATAATCATTACTTGGGCCAGCATTAGACAGTGCTCAGTTCATTTTATAGTGTTGCATGGGATGGCAGGTTTCCCACAATTTGTTGTCGGAGATCCCACAAAGTATTGATGCTTTTGTGTTCCATGGCTGCACATTTTCAGCTGTTATAAAAAATTTTTTTGATTGTGTGTCTGACGGAATTTTGCATTCAGCTTTCTGGTCACTGAACATTCACATTCAATTAATACATTTCAAATTTGCATTGATTTTGTGAAATGAACCAAGATTATTTGCTTTTTATTTTATTTTCTTTCTTCCCACAGCAACACACATCAGGTCTAGCAAAGAAAATATGGTCCTTGGATTCAAAAGAAGATATTGAAAAATGGAGAGCAGAGAGGAGGAAGTAATGTGACTTAATAATTTATTTTATTTAATAATTTATTTTATTTAAGCTTGAGTCCTTTCTAGACTTATTGTTGCATTAAAAGTATTGAAATTTACATTGCAGGGCTTTTTCTGCAACTGCATGGCAATACGAGAAATGATTCTGCTTTTTTTGTGAATTAATTGTGACTGGTCATGCTTGTCCATTCATCCATTTTTACATTAAGTTCTATTTTTAACATGAACTCCATCACACTACTAACCCTAACTGGCTGAAGCATACATGCCAAGCATTACGCTTTTGGCATCATCATTATGCTTTTTGTCACTAAATTATACCTTATATATAAATATATTAGAATTATACATTTTCATTATATCCCCCTCCCAAAAAATTATTTGTTTTCTCATTTTCATTAACATCCCCTTAATACCACGGGCATATTCTAGAAAAGACGGCTTCAGTGTAACTACGATATAAGAGTACGCATTGTAACCCAGCACATAGTGCTCTACCGTTGTGTAGAACATTCATAGTCACAGCTGGTATGGAATGTTTTGAAATGCAGCATAAGAGGTTTTTTCAAAGCTCAGTTTTATATGCGAAGCAATAATTGTTGTTAAAAGTCTAGAGGGATAAATAAATTATTTTGTGTATATGCCCATTGAGTTTTTGTCATGTTATATGTGGATTACTCTTTTTCTGCTCGGATTACTCTTTTTGTCCACTTGGATTACACTTTTGTTTTCACGAGTGGTTGGTATGTATACTGAAGGAGGCTTGCGGTATTTTATTTATTTTTAAGAGAATGAGATGATGATAACGATTATAATCCAGAATGGCAAATGGGTTGGGGGATGGGGGCAAAACTTGAAAACCAGTTTTGGATATTTGTGATGGTTCCATCAATAGGTCAAATGTGCTAATGTCCTAGTTCTGCATCCATTGTGCTACTTAAACTTTGTCTCAAAAAACATGAGATACTTTTAATCACATTTATTTGGCATTGAGAATCCTGGCATAAAGGGTTTTCAGATTGATACAGATCTAGAATGAAATCTAGCCATTGTTATTAAAAAAAATATCTTTAAATTACTTCTCACAAAGACGGCTGAACAAAAGGATGTGGTCAGATATTACATATATGTCTGTCACTGCAGACTCGAAAAACCATTCTGTGATATCCAAAAAGCGCTTAATGGAATCTGACCAAAACTAGAAAGAAAACTTCCTGACATAAAGACCTTTTGAGTTATACAAAAAATGGTGGGTAGGTGGACCCGAGTGACAAAGTGGTATAAAGTGGTCACCTTTACCAATCAATGCCATCATACCTCTTTCCGCTGAGTCTCTGGATGAGCCTATGTGGATGTGTGAGAAAGCTTGCCAGTAGCATCCCATTGGTATGTGGTTCTATTGAGGAGTTTTCAGGGTTCTTCTGCCAACAGTTATTCTGGATTGCCATGTATAACCTGTCATGTGATAAAAAGATGCTGTTAAGCCCACAACAACAAATATTACTACTAATCCACTCTCAAATATGGACATTGTTAATAAAAAATAGAAAAACCTTGAAACAACTTTTAAACTTTTAAAAACCTGCACAGCAGAATTTGAGCATTAAGTTTCCCAGGATAGAACACTCTCAAGTTTATAGAACACTTGCTAATCTATCCTCAAAATGCCCACCATTGCTAAACTAGAAAAGCCTTTTAATGATTTCTCCAAAATCATAGAACAGAATTGGAATGTATCAGAAGATAGGATGCTGGCATGAAGGTCTTAAAAATTTATTCCGATAATGCTGATATTCCATAAAATATGTCTTCTGGTGGTGAGAGCATACATAATTTTGAAATGATTTCTTCAGAATTTGACTCTAAGCACTCTGGCATGAAGACGTTTCAAAATTATACAGAACAATGCCATCAGATATTGCCAACAGTACTAAAATAAATAGAAAAACATTGAAACAACTTTGTCAGTAAAATGAGGCAATTTGATTAAAGTGTATTACAGTAGCTGACCTGGGATGATCCAGTGATTCATCCATTTAGTCATGAATGTGAAATGTTGACCACACGGTCACTGTTGCTGCCTTAAAAAATGTAAAAAGCAAGTAGTCTTTGTGCATTATTGATACACTTTGTTTTTGGAAAGACTTTCATACTGTGGAATAGTTTCCAGTCTCTTATAACAAATATTTTTCATATTACTAATAACAGTTCCAAACTTTATTGTCTTCCTAAATTTGAAACAAAGCATAGATCCACTAGCCTTTCAGATAAATTTCATGACAAGGGACAACTCATTGATATTCAGAGGTCATAGTTACGATATCACATGACTATGACCTCTTATGTCATTGACATGTAGGTTGCAAAAGTTGTGTAGTCATGTGACTAGGAATGCAAATGGCCTGATCCAGGTCAAATTTCAGCAAAAATGTACTGTTACTGATTAGAGACATACCGGTAACAAATGCTATGATCATAATTTCTGAGAAAATAAATAATCCTTCGATCGATCTCAAGCAGGTATATCTCGATGAAAGGGTGTTTAATTTTGTTGGGTGAGCTAGTAAGCAGCTACCCCAAGCTGACGCAAAATGGTGTCTGTGAATTCCATCTTTTTGATAGGGTATGGACTCTGACCCTACACCCCAACATAAAAGACCAAATATCAAAAATGGGGTTGAACATAATCTACCTTTATCAGCTGGAGACTATGTAAACATTTGTTCTGACAAATATTCCCGGACTCTATGATCACTTTATGAATTCAGGTCAAAATTCACTAAATTTTATTTCTATTTTAACTAATTGCTGGATCGTCTATATTTTTTTTTTTTTTTTTTTGTTTCTTTGTTTGATTAGGATTTTTTACGTAGCTTTAACAAATTTTTCAGTCATTTCGTTATGATGTCTGCAGTGAGGCAGTTTATTGTGATGTCTAGCACTGGGGCATCATGCCGCAGACATGTAGCATGATGCCCCACCCAGTCACATCCTGACACCAGGGGGTCCCCAAGTGGCCGCGTGATCTAAAGCGCTTTCCGTTATGGATCACTTCTGTTTGCGTGGGTTCGAGCCTTAGATTCGGCTAATGTAGTTACGTGAGAAAGCTTGCCAGTAGCCTTTCGTGGGTCATTGTTTCTTTCTGGGGGTTTTCTCGGGTTCTTCCTCCACCAATTACACTGGTCACCATGTATAGCCTATCATGTGCTGAAAAATGGCGTTAAACCCTAAAACAAACAAAAACCTAACACCAGGCTGGCCAGTCCTGACACTAACCTCTTAATGCTGATCGCCAAGCAAGGCAGCTGTTAGTAACATTTTTGTAAGTCTTTGGTGTGACTCGGCCAAGGGATCGAACCCACAACCTCCCACTCCTGCAGCGGACGCTCTAACCACTAGGCCACTGGAGCAGTCCCTGGAGGGTCTATGAGTCACTCATAATACTGCTTACATAAAATCAGAGTCTGTGGAATGAAGTAATTTTTGTTGATTTTACAATGCATTCATATTGCTTTTAATGAGATATATAATTCATACTGTTTTTACAAACAGGAACTATCCAACAGCAGCAAATCTAGAAAGGAAGAAGCAGATATGGTCTGAGAAAGAGGCTCGAGGAGAAGTTATAGAGAATAAATACTTTGGGTTAGTTATGAATATTAACTTATTAACTATTTATCTTATCTATGTATTAACATGCATTTTATCTTATCTATGTATTAACATGCATTTTATCTTATCTATGTATTAACATGCATTTTATCTTATCTACAGGGTCCGTAGGAAGCCTAAAAAACTTAAAAAAGCCTAAATTTTTATAAGAAACCTTATAAATTAAAAGAAAACCGTAAAATTCTTCAACACGAGTCAGCAGTAAAAAGCTAAAATTAAAGTTTCTATAAGAAAAAGTCGGCACTGCATGATCGAGGAGAAAAAAAAACGTAACCTGCACCTGAAATCAACTACAGCTGTCGTACATCCGGGTTGTCAGTAACTTGCACATCCGGTATATCCTGGCTTGCAGTAATGGCGAGTGAGACACATTTCAAATGAGTTGGCTGTCGAATCCGCAGTACATTCCTTGGTTGGAAAAAGATGAAGATGTATTTTCTGCTAAATGTAAATTATCGTTTAGTATTAAGAGATTGGGTGAAAGCGGCTTACGAATACACACAAGAGGAATAAAACATCAAGCGAATGAGAAGAGCGCATCCTCCACATTCGACTTGAAGAAAATCTTGACTGTGAGTATAGCTATACATTATCTATTTTTTTCTCTGTCTGAACTATAGCTTCAAAAATATTTTTTAATTTTGCAGAAATTACATTGAATTTGAAGCCGGTCAGACTAAGTAGTTACAAGTGTTTTAAAGGGAAACAACTGCATCATAACTGTAACTAAGCTTACCTCCCCTAATTTCTAATTTTACAATTTATATATAATTAGTCAAGATGTTTACCTTTTATTACTTTTATATGGTGGGATCCATATAAATTAATAATGCATGAAAAATCTAGAATTAAATTACAACAAATAATATTTAATATATTCTTAATGATACATAATTAATTTCTGTTTTTTTCTTCTTCTTTTCTAGCTTCAACAGCCTGATTCAGGAAAAGTACTGTCACCACAAACTCCGAATTCTCAGCCATCCTGTTCATTGGTGTCTACTACCTCAGCATCTATGCTTGATCATGTAGCAAAAGAAGACACATTGCAAGCAGAAATTATTTGGACATTGTATACAATAGATAGACACTGCAGCTTTTCATCAGATTCCAGAATAACAAAAGTATTCCAATCCATGTTTCCAGATAGTGCCCAACAAAAAAAAAATCCGCGTAAACTTATGATATAGAAACAATGAACAGTTTAGCTGATGACTATGCATTAAAAGCAGAACATCAGAGGAACCTTACTTTCAACGGCACATCAAATAGCTTAAGGACATCTGGAAAAAAAACCTGGAAGATCAGTTGAAGCTAGACAAGCAGATCGATGATAAGCTTGAAGCATTGAAATATATATGAATTTTGCATGACATTTTTTTGCAGTGTACATTGCTATACTTTTGTGAATATATGATTTAATCTTTCAATTCTTGTTCATGAAGTTCATTTAGATCTTACCTTGCTATGGATGTGGAAAAGAAGTTCCAAGTTATATTATTAAAAATAATGTAAAATTGATGAGTATGCTATTATTTGTGTGCGTGAAAGCCTGAAAACTGTAATTCTTGAACCTAAATTTTTTCACAAAGACCTTTAAAAAAAACAAGTAAAAGCCTATTTTGTAGATCAGGATTTGCTACTAACCCTGTATCTATGTATTAACATGCTTTTTTATATCTATGTAATAACATGCTTTTTATCTTATATCTTTTGTAATCATTTTGATTTACAAAGTTTGTACATGGTATAGCCATGCTTCACATATAACTGTTTATATTAAGACAACATGGGCTGTCCCAGGAATAATTCAGTTAGCTTGACATAGATGCTAACCTGTATTGCATGCAATTTTAAATTCCTTGTCTAACAGTAAGACCATTTAATCTATTGCATGACTTCTGCATTATTCGTGACTGAGATTTTTTAAAATAAAACCATAGACTTTGTCACTCTGTGAAACAGTGCTGCATCCAGTCTTTATTGGACCAAGCATGTTCAAGAAAATAACAAATTTCCCTGGAATATGTATCTAATTGTAATTACTCAAGTACATTCTTTATAGAAAATTTGACCAGACTTCCACACAACAAACATAAACTTAAGAGATGTTTATTTTGTTTTAAATAGAATTATTTTCGAGGAATGGAAAGTTTTGGTATAATTCCAGTAGTTATCTGTAAATCTTTGTCCGTGTTGATTCCAAAGAACCACATTGACAACACCTATCAAAATGTGCCAACTACTTCTTTGGAAAAGATGTTTTAAACATGTGGGCAGTCATTTGGTCTCTAACTTGTGTAGGTGTTCAGAAAGATATATGTATATTAAGTGGCTGGAATTGCAATGCAACATTTAAATACATCAGCTATGCCCCAAACCAATTTTAGTTCACCAAGCCAAGAGGTCATGTGAGCTTGTTATATATGGCCCTATGTCCTTCATGCATCATGTGTTGTCTGTCATGCATGCATCAAGAATCGCTTTTTCAATTTTTTGAAAACCACTGGACCAAAGTTCAGACAAATTTTTCAGAATGCATCATCATCATGGCATGAATGCCTTTTTAAGTTGCCCAGGGTTTGTATGTTTGTACTCTGATCTTTTGTAGAACATGTGATGGTCAGTGTTGGAGGTGAGGTTCATCTTGCAACTTCCAAGATAATTTCTCCAAGTGTCCACATTAGAAAGTGAGAAAGAATCTTGGAAAATCCAATTATAGATACAATATTTAATATTTCAAGTATAGATCAATGATGCAAGGTCAGATTAAAACTAGACCGCCAACACTGACCATCACCTCCAACACTGACCATCACATGTTCTACAGAAGATCAGAGTACAAACATACAAATTTTTTTTAAAAAAATATACAAAAAAGGAAACTGTGCTTGTGAGAGAAAGAGAAACGTACGAAACTGCTTTTTCAATATATTTTGCAATCTGCATAAAGTTCATTAATTCAGTTGTATATGGGCATGCATTGAGAAGCGCAGCAATCAGGTTGCTTTGGCACATTCCAGTTTTTTGTGTGGCCGTTGCATGGATTTACTTTATTCCTTGGACATCAGAGCTTACACCAATACTTTATATGCAAGGGACACACCCAAAATAGTCAAACCAGGATATCTTTATTACATTGGGGGTGTCCTAAAATTTGATCCTGATTTATCAGGGTCAATAAAAGCTCAAATTACATTTAGAAAAATATTGAATCCACAATATCTGCATTGTACCACACTTATTTTAGTAGACAGGAGTTTATGTATGGCCCAGATAATCTTTTAGTAACACTTGACCAGAGTTAATGTATGGCCCATATAATCTTTTAGTAACACTTGACCAGAGTTAATGTATGGCCCATATAATCTTGTAGTAACACTTTGACCAGTGTTAATGTATGGCCCATATAATCTTGTAGCAACACTTGGATATTGAGAGCATGTCCTCTCTACACATTAGTTTTGACTCAACTTGATTTTATTATTGGTTGACAGTAACCTCATCTCTGATTTGTTAATGCCGTGATAGGAGGTACCTGATAAACGGTGTATTGGGAAAACTTTTCTCTTGTTTGAATACTTATTTAAATACAAGAAAGATGATTCTCTTTGATTGTTAAATTGATCTTTACTCACTGACAATAGTTTAGCGCAAGAAAAAAAGTACCTTTTTTAAAAATAAAAGATTTGTTCTTGATTTTAATAGGAAAATGAGAGGACGGAATGGCAGAAACCAGGGTGAGGGTCGTAACTTTAACAAAAAGAGAAACAGAAGGTCTAAAAAGAGGGCGCATGATGATTCTGAAGACCAGGATGTCAATTCAGAAAGTTCAACACTAAAGAAATCAAGAAATGAAGATACAGAACTCTTGTCAGAGGTGACTGAATTTTATTTCAGGTGGTCAGAAAAGGGATTGAAATATATCTTTCTTACCTGAATTTGTAAACATTGTATCATATTAATTAAGGTTTCACTTGTATTCACAAAATTGCAGGAATAATTTCTGATGATGGCATTTACAACATTAAGACTGTATAAAACTTGGAAAGTCAACATGCCTAATGTTAACATTTTGAGGCAAGACAGTTGAATGATGTGCAATAATGGTAATATTTGGAGGCAAGACAATTTAATGACATGCATAATGGTAATGTTTGGATGCAAGACAGTTGAATGACATGCATGATAGTAATTTTTGGAGGCAAGACAGTTGAATGACATGCAAAATGGTAATATTTGGAGGCAAGACAATTGCATGACATGCAATAATGGTAATGTTTGGAGGCAAGACAATTGAATGACATGCATAATGGTAATATTTGGAGGCAAGACAATTGAGTGACATGCAATAATGGTAATATTTGGAGGCAAGACAATTGAGTGACATTCATAATGTTAATATTTGGAGGCAAGACAATTGAATGACATGCAATAATGGTAATGTTTGGAGGCAAGACAATTGAATGACATGCAATAATGGTAATGTTTGGAGGCAAGACAATTGAATGACATTCATAATGTTAATATTTGGAGGCAAGACAATTGAATGACATTCATAATGGTAATGTTTGGAGGCAAGACAATTGAATGACATTCATAATGGTACTGGTTGGAGGCAAGACATTCAAATGACATGCATAATGGTAATATTTGGAGGCAAGACAATTGAATGACATGCAATAATGGTAATATTTGGAGGCAAGACAATTGAATGACATGCAATAATGGTAATATTTGGAGGCAAGACAATTGAATGACATGCAATAATGGTAATATTTGGAGGCAAGACAATTGAATGACATGCATAATGGTAATGTTTGGAGGCAAGACAATTGAATGACATTCATAATGGTTTAATTCTTACTTTACAGCACACAAATACAAGTAGGTTATTTAGTGCAGAAGCAATTGGAGTAAAGTCCCTTGCCCAAGGATTCGGCATGTTTCACTTGGGTAAGAGTTCTCAATGGTTTTCAAGTCATCACTTGTGGGGTGGGACCACATGGGTTGGGAGGGTTTAAGGGCAGAGCCAGGAATTGATGGCTGATTGCAGAGATTAAATTCCCTTTCAATGTCAGGTAAATGTATGTGATTCTTTATGTGAGGTTATGAATCGTTTCAAGGTTGTGTATCAGGTATTCTAGTGTGAAAGAGTAGGTAGAGATCCAAGTGAAATGTAGATGTATATTTGACATGTCCGTATTATGCTGCAAAAGTTATTCTGTCCCCACTGGATGGTTAAGATCCAGGGGTCAAGTTTGGTGGCATAAATTATCTTTTTACACAGCAAAATTAATTCCATCCCCACTGGATGGTTAAGATCCAGGGGTCCAGTTTGGTGGCATAAATTATCTTTTTACACAGCAAAAGTGATTCTGTCCCCACTGGATGGTTAAGATCCAGTGGTCCAGTTTGTGGCATAAATTATCTTTTTACACAGCAAAATTAATTCCATCCCCACTGGATGGTTAAGATCCAGGGGTCCAATTTTGTGGCATAAATTATCTTTTTACACAGCAAAAGTGATTCTGTCTCCACTGGATGGGTAAGATCCAGGAGTCGAGTTTGGTGGCATAAATTATCTTTTTACACAGCAAAAGTGATTCTGTCCCCACTGGATGGTTAAGATCCAGGGGTCCAGTTTGTGGCATCAATTATCTTTTTACACAGCAAAATTAATTCCATCCCCAATGGATGGTCAAGATCCAGTGGTCCAGTTTGGTGGCATAAATTATCTTTTTACACAGCAAAAGTGATTCCATCCCCACTGGACGTTTAAGATCCAGGGGTCAAGTTTGGTTTCAGAAATTATCTTTTTACACAGCAAAAGTGAATCCATTGTGGTGTTGTGGGATAGAAGATAAATGACGTCAACATTATTAGACAATGTGGCAACAAAGTGCTCCATGTATTTCATACCATGCATCTGTTTCAATAATTTTCTAAAATTTCAGTCACAGAATGACAGATGTCAATGACCCAGGTATTATTAATTCCACTTGGACCTTTCATTAAGTTATATCCTATTATTGTTGGATACACCTGTTTCTTCAGACTTCCTTTGTCGCACAGATTGTAACAAGCTGTAACCATTGTGAATCATTCTTCCATAATAGCTGTTATGTATCCATAGCGATGGTTTTAACCAGCAATCATGAGTATGTAACGGTTTCATGTGTACATAGGTTAAGTAAGTAAAGTTGTATTTAATTATTTGCATACAACTTGTAGGTAGACATGAACATAAATTCCACTTTTGAACATTCCCCTATGTGGTCATCATTATACCCAGGTTATCTGTATTTTCTGATCTCCCTTGTTTTATATATATATATATATATATATATATATAAAATTATATATATATTAAAGCTGTACCGATGTCACTTTTTGCCTATTATGCCGATACCGTGTATAGCTGATTATTAAAATTGCCGATACCGATTATGAGACCAATTATTTCATTATCACAGTATATACTCGCGTAAATGCTGAATAATTTTGGAAAAAATAAAGGTCTGGAATAAGGGGGGGAGGGGTTTGGCTCATCTGCAGACCATTGTCTAAACTTTACCGTTTTTAGGTCTTTTTGTTGACTAGTGTAAAGGATGTAAATCTTGGTACATGAAACAATAATTTTGTCAGTGCCCTAAGACATAGGCATGTTAAAAAAGTAACTTTCAGTGACCCAACAATTATTAAACTGTTATAAAGTACCATCATCGATTTAAAAGAGAAAAGTTAATATAAAGTTCCACAGACCTCTTTGCAAGATGTTCAGCCCTCAACTTCCTTAACAGCCAGATATTTAGTTTCCGCAGACTGTAAATTTAATTTAGAGTTTTACACTGCTATTGGTAGCCATCGTAAATGTAAATAAAGTTAAAAACGAAAATTTCACAGCAAAATAAACTTGTTTTAATCACCGATCATTTTCAAAGGTCTCGGAAAAGTGTAATCATGCCTATTTGGACGCATTTTTTATATCTGGGATTCAGACAATAATGCATACAGGAGTCCTCAGTACGCATCAGTTTGCTGGATGGCAAATTTAAGGGATTACTAGTCCTGCTTCGACCACCTGTCGAGTGGGAAATTGTGTTGATCAATTAGTCATTTTAGCTGTTTACAATCGGAAAATTCAGTGGCTAAAAGACCCACAGATGTACATGTTGTTATTATAAGAGTACATCTGAGGAACATGACCCACAAGATAGGTGGCAAGATCAAATACATGACTAGCTACAGAATGGTGAGAAAATGTGCTGATATTTACAATGACTGATTTCAGAGGTGGAATGACCCATTGATGTACTTGTGTATAAGAAGAGTACAGTAGTCCCCCTCTTATACGGCCACCCCTGTTGCACCGGGAAAGTGGCCTTATAAGGCGGGTGGCCGTTCCAGAGGGGGGCTAAATTTATTATGAGAAGTACATGTATATGTAATGTACGTAGCAAGAAAGCTACATACTTCAAAACATTAAATATCTTTGTCTAAATGAAACATTACTCAATAAGTTTTTTTTGTCATAATAACAAATTTATTTCAACTGAATATACGTTACTATTTTTGCTTTCTTGGCGTAAGTTTGATATACGAGCGGGTATTGTTGTCATGCACATTGCAAATGGATTCAAAAACGTCATTTACATCTTGGTACATACATAATTATCTTTCCATTTGCTCCATTTTCCCACTGCTGCTGAATAACCTTCTTATCGGTTATTACTTTGTTTATTCAAATTATTTCAACATAAACTTGTTCTTACGAGTCTTTTGTACATACGGCCTCCCCCCCCCCCCCATGTGGTCGAGTAGAATAACCGACTTTCTTCGAAAATAATGTATCCGTTAACGTGATGACATTTTAGTGTTTGGTAATGATTTATTCGGTTATTGCTGACTGTATGCGATTTATATATGCAGACAAAACTTGTGTCGAGTCTACGAAATGCAGCCTTCGTAAAGGAAGCCATATTGTTTGGTCACGTAATTTTTCCGGTCTTTGTCTGGTACCCTATTGTCTTTTCTAAGGTTCTCTGTGTGTGCCAATGTACAAATCTATTTTTAGCCTATGCTGACCTTGTTATAATTATAACAATTACATCTGGTTATAATCATCAACGAGAAGAACTCAACATAGGTGTTAAACCCCAAACTCTATCAAAACATTGAGCCCATTTCCTGTAAACATCGACTTTCATAGATAACGATATACTTTAAATCTTTAGTCGACATTTTTAACGGCGACTTGACACTCGGAGACGTGTATCTACGATAGAGATAATCAAAATTACTTACCTTACGTCAAGATTTGAATTAATTATTGGTTCTGGATACATTTAAAAATAAAATGTGGCCGCTCGTGAGGGGGAAAATTTTATATTATTGCACAAAAATGCTGGCCGCTGGTCGCGTTAGCCGGGTGGCCTCTCGTGAGGGGTACTTTTGAACAGAAACTCGTCGGTGCCAACGAATTCTGGCCGTTTGGAGCGGGTGGCCTCTGGTCAAGGGGGCCGTACAAGAGGGGGACTACTGTACATCAAATGAATAACTTTCGCCTACATTATTTTTTTTCATTTCCAAGTATAGCAATCTAAGTAGTGTTTGTGACCTCAAAATCAAGACTAGTACTAATATTAGTACCCTTACTCCTACGTTGTGGACACCACAACAAATCAAGTTGAGGCTACGACATCATAGCTAAATCAAGACATGTTGAGAGTTAGACAAAATGCTGTTTGCAAATTTTAACAAGAAGGGTTAAACGGCTAATTGGCGAATATTGTGATGAAATTCAACAGAGTGTTAGAAGTTGCTAGAACTGACATTTTATGTGGAGCACTATGTATAATGCCTAACTTAGTGCTTGGAATAAGACCTTATCTTGTGTTACGTGCTTAGGCTCGAATAAGCAGCAACACAGAAAGAGTGAAAACTAACAAGCTTGTATAACTTTAACAATGATTTTATTAAATACAATTATTTTCATAAAATAATTAAACTTACGGTTTTAGAGAATCAAATCCAACAAATATAGAATTCACAAAATAATCCACTAATGAAATTTCAAGTCCTGATAAATAAATGTTCTAATAGTTCCAGGTTCGAATCTTGACGATGTAATAATCCAAAATGGCTGACAATGTCACGTGATGCAGTTCTTGTTTTTAAATCATCCAAATGAATTATTAAACATATGTCCTTTTTCCAGATAATTCTTCTTTTCCAACGAATTGACACAAGTCCAGAATAATATTATTATAACTCAAACAGAAAAATACACAACCAATAACTTACAGCCCAAAGATTCTACTACTGTCAGCTTCTAAAACACAGCTATATATATTGTAATTCCTTCGTAAACAAGAGGAATCATGTGAGTCTGGAAGGTCATGGAAAAGAAGCTACCTTCTTCAGGTCACATAATAATGAAATATTCTAGAAGGAAATCATTCACTTCCCACCCTCAATAAAAGTGTTGTCCTTGAAATTGACCAATAATTTTAGAGGCTTGTTGACAAATGTCTAAAGCAAGGTCAGGATTTAGGTCAAACAAGCCTAGGTCAAAACTTGTTTACAACTAGAGAATCTAAGTCAGCCTGAACATTCTAGAAAAAATCTCCCAATCAATTCATTTTAAAGGCAAAATAACAATTTGGATTTAACATTTAAAAAAATAAATAAATTAAATCCAATAGCCATAACACTTGACCTGACAAGTCACTCTCACTCTAATGGACAAACAAGGGCTACATGTCAGTGCTGTAAAGAAGTTTGAAAATTAAACTCGATGGCAATCGCTGTTTCTACTTGTTTGGAAATATAGCCATTTCAGGTATGCCCAATTTGCTTCTGGTTGGGGACTACAACGTTTACTGGTGGTACTCTTGAACTCCTAGTTTTAAAATCCTAGCTATACATCTGTGCATTCTTTGGAAAATGCTAGAATTGATCAGATTTCACTACTTTTAAGTTGCTGTGAGAGGCCAGCTTTATAGGCCCAAACAAAAGCCTACGGCAGTTTTTTTTTTATCTGACCATGACATTAAAACCCGGCAGCAAGATCAAATAATTGTTGAACAAAGTATGGGTTGGAACTGGCAGCTTGTCAACATAAATGATTAGAAAACAAAGGATTTGTTCAAGCTGGGACCAAGGGCTTCTGTCGACATGTACGTTTATCTTTTATCTCGACGTCGACATAAGCATGACAGTTTGGTAGTAATAGTAGACCAAGGGACTGCGACTTAAGTGATGTCAATATAAACGGGTAGGACTGTATTTAATTTTGATTTAAAATTAAAACCATGTCAAGATGAATGTTATGATTGAAATTATATTTTTGAAATTTGTTTACTTCAGCACCGATTAATCTGTACAGCTTTAATGTGTGTGTGTGTGTGTGTGTGTGTGTGTGTGTGTGTGTATATATATATATATATATATATTATCTTTTGATTAAACTATTCCATCACACTGAAGAACATCAATAATAATAATATTCTTCTAATTACAGGATAATAACAGCACTTCACTTCTGGGTAAATCAGAATCCTCTACAGATCCTCTGGCCTTATTGTTTAATGGTATGATGTCAGGTATGGTAATAGTTTTTCCTTGGAATTCAGAACTAATCAAGTAGCCTTCGATGAATTTTACTGCCTGCTTTAGAAAATATATGTATAATTTTCCATGAAAATTTAATTTTAAGACTTGTTTGTTTTTTATGATATTTGACCTGGAAAAATCTTTGAAGTAAGCTATTTTCCCATCCCAGGTATCAGCGCTGGCATCACGAAACAGGCATATACATATGCAAGAAGTCATAGCTGCCAACCCTCATGATTTTGGCGTGAATTTCATGACTTTTTCAGTGATGGATGGTTTCATGCCACATGCAGAAAATTAAATGAATTCCCAGATTCTCAGTTACTTACAATATTTAATAAAATAACCGATTTCCCGTTTAGCAAAGTCGTGATATTGGCAGTTTTTGAAACGGTTTGGTGCCACTGGTTGCGATATTAGTGAACTATAGCTGAGTGGTACAGTTGGCCCGGTAGCAAGCATTTTAGCATATTTTAATCTAGATATATAAGAATAGTTTTTACAAATGCTTTTAAGAGAAACTGGGGTCTAGCTGGAATTTTGTTTTGCGCATGTGAAGACTGATTTGAATTATCATTCAACAACGCATCTTGAAAATGTCTTCACCACCAAGGAAAATAATAGTTTGAGTTTACTCTGACCCTTGTAAGTTTTGTATTTTTGAAATTTGTCTATATCACGTGACTATATGAACTCATTGACATGTAGGATGCGAGATTTGCATACATGCCAACCATTACGCTTTTGGCAGAATCATTACGCTTTTTTTCACTAAATTACACATTACGCTTAAACATATATGGATTACATTTTTTTTATAAATCCACCTCTCCAAAATATTAATTATTCGTTTTCTCGTTATTATTAACATACCATTAATGCCACAAACCGTATTTTAGAAAAGACGGCTTTTACATAACTGCAATATAAGAGTACGCTTGATCTTGGATTTTCCTAACAGTTTCATGTTCTATTTATAGTTAACCTGGTTCTACTGTCAACCTCGAATTCCATTTATAGCATCTGTATGCTTAGTAAGGAGAGAGCAGACTGGTTTTCTAAATTTAATCTTTACCTGCAGATTCCATGTTCTAATTTATATTTGCTGCAGAACCAGTCTAAAGATATTTGGCGCTAACAAGTATATTCTATTTTAGTCTATGCATTTATGTGAGCAAAAACATTTTCTTTAAAAAAAATTCCCAGATAGAAAAAGCAAACAAAAAAAAAGACTCAAGGATCACTTCACAAATTCATGTCAGAATTTACTAATTTGAATCCCTATTTTCACTTATTTTGAGCCTGAAGGGTTGGCAGCTATGAATATGTGCACCCGCCTTCGATGTCAACCATTCTTTCTTCCTTTGTCCCAGGCAACAGTTTTTAATGAGTTTTGAAGCATTTACTTCCAAGGAAAGGGGGCTGAAATGTTATAAACATATACATTAATTGTAAATTATTGGCTTTTGCATTTAGCTAAAGTTTTTGCTCACTGTACAAATACTGTTTTACCTGGAATCATGCAACTTTGTTAAAGGATACATCTTAATGGACACAACACCATCATGACAATTGTGTGTGCATCTCTGTAAATTCCACACCTTTACAACAAGGAAATATCAATGTACATTCAGGCTTTACTGGTTATGTTTTGTTTGGTTAATGCATGACTACATCTGTGTTTGTTTATTGTACACTGTTATACCTGGAATCATTCAGTCTGGTTATCTTGATAGATACTGCATCCTCATTACAAAATAAGGATGCTTTGACATATATTTTACTCTTCACTGACATGGGTTTAATTGTATGGTTATTTACCAACCACTGGTCATGGAGTAACAATCAAACTCATTGAATTGCTGTTAACCCGATAAAGAACACTGTAACCTACAATTCACATTTTACGGGCTTAGGTTAATTTTTGGTATTTAACCTCTAACCACATAGGTCAGTTTGTACCCTACATATATACTGTTATACTTGTAAACATTAAACATGGTGAGGAGGTGCATCTTCATGAGATGAGGATTACACCCACTTGGGGCCCCTAGTGGCCAAGTGGTCTAAAGCACTCTCCATTACGGATCACTGTCTTCTCACCTCTGTCTGCGTGGGTTCGAATCTCAATTTGGCCAGTGTGAGAAAGTTTGCTAGTAATAATAATAATAATGAGGACTTTGTATAGTGCCTAATCTTTCGAAGCTCTAAGCGCTTTACACCTTCAGTAATGATATGACTGCACTACAGAACAACAAATGACAAAAACAATGAAATTGGAAAACATAAAAACAAGCTGAAAACATATAAGATGCAAAACATGATTAGGTCGCTAAGTTTGTCCCTGCAGTCGAAACAGGTGAGTCTTGAGAGCACTCTTAAAAGGGACCACTGTGTCTTTGTGTCTAATTTCAATGGGCAATTTGTACCATGTTGCCAGGCCCTGGTGAGCAAACGAACATTGTCCATATGACTTTGTTTTCACCTTGGGAACAATGAGTATACGATTATCAGAAGAAGAGCGCAAGGATCTAGCTGGTGTATACACATGGGTGAGGCTGGATAGGTATGTTTTGACTAGAGTCATTGAAACATAGCACAGAGAACAAATTTTGTGTTTGATTCTGTATTGAATTGAAAGCCAGTGTATGGTACAGAGCAGTGTTGAGGTGTGCTCTGATCGAGGTACTCCAAAGATGATCCGTGCAGCTGTGTTTTGAACTTTTTGAAGTTTCTGGATTAAATATTGTGACGAACCAGACAGAATTGAGTTACAATAGTCCAGTTTTGAAAGTACTAATGAACACAAGTGTTTTAGTGGCATCAACTGAAAAGATATTTACGAATGGAACTGATGCGTCTCAATTCTAGATATGCAGCCTTGCTTATGTTCATGACATGTTGGTGCAGTGTGAGAGTAATGTCTAGAGTAATGCCTAGGTTCCATACTGACTGTGAGAATTTAATGTTGGTGTTGCTGATATTTATTGTCTGAGGGAAAGGATGTGAATGAGAAAGTCTTTGTGTTGTGATCAGAATAGCCTCAGTTTTATCATCGTTCATCTGCAGCTTGTTACATGTCTTCCATGATTTCACATCAGAAATGAACAACCTTTTCTAAGATTTTTTATATGAATGGGAGATTAGAAATGGGGCGGTAGTTCTTTAAATCGTTATGGTCCAGTGTTGGTTTCTTCAGCAGTGGCTTTACGATGGCAGTTTTGAAAAATGATGGGAATTCCCCTGATGAGAGAGAGATATTAATAACATCAGTTAGTGAAGGTAATATTGGGTCTAAGCACTCAAGCATCAGTGATGTTGGAATTGAATCAAGTTCACAAGACTTTGGTGCACTTTTCATCACGATTGTCCGTACTAAATCAATAGAAACAGGTTCAAATGCTCCTAACGGTTGTCGCTGAAATTCTGCATCATAACTGTATAGTGACGAATCAGTTGAAATTGTGCTGTCTTTTAGTAGTACAAAGCTGGTCCCTAGAACTGCTATACCATGGAGAACACTTTTTTATTGATTCTCTGCATTTGGTGGCTGGGGCATGTTTTTCAAGAAATGAACTCAGGCAGTTATCAAGTTGTTCCACTGTTGGATGTAAGAAAGTTGTTAGGTTTTCTTGAATGTCATGCATGAATTTGGTTCTATATATCGTACGTAGGTTTCTCTTCGTAGCAAATAGAGGTGAAGGGTTAGGGACTGATACGTCGAGATGGCATACAATGCAGAGGTGATCCGATGCAAGTTCATGGGATTCAAGGGTGGATTGCAGAATATTATCATCAGGTCTATAAAGAAACCAGTCTAAAATGTGACCAAGTTTATGGATAGGTTGGTTAACTGACTGTTTAAGATTGAAAACATGAATGGAATCTAGTAGTTTTAACATGTATGGTTTACCAGGAGCTTCTCGTGGGTTGGTGGTTTTTTCTAGGGGATTTCCTGGGTTCTTCCTCCACCATTAATTAATACTGGCCACTAATACAACAACAACAACAACAAGTACACCCACTTGAAATAGTAGGTCACTGTCCCATATATCATGTAGGTCACTAGTAGAAATAGTAGGTCACTGTCCCATATATCATGTAGGTCACTAGTAGAAATAGTAGGTCACTGTCCCATATATCATGTAGGTCACTAGTAGAAATAGTAAGTCACTGTCCCATATATCATGTAGGTCACTAGTAGAAATAGTAAGTCACTGTCCCAAATATCATGTAGGTCACTAGTAGAAATAGTAGGTCACTGTCCCATATATCATATAGGTCACTAGTAGAAATAGTAGGTCACTGTCCCATATATCATGTAGGTCACTAGTAGAAATAGTAGGTCACTGTCCCATATATCATGTTTAACTGAATTTAGTTAAGTTTTCTGTTTTAAACCTTCATACAAGAATCATTTAATTGTATTCATAACTGTTAGTAATAATCCACAGTAAGAAAGGATGTGTGATGTACATTTTATATTTTAGTGTTTGCATTTAGTTCATAGCCACACAGGTGTTTTTTGTGCATGATATGTGCATAGTATAAAATTTAGAGTCACGAAACTTGGATAGCAGATGAATATTAAGTAGTACTGCATTGCAGAATTTATGGCTCATGTTTCGGCAGTACTGACGCATGTTTTATGTTCAGTGCATAATGTTCGAATCTTGAAATGATGATTGTATGCACTGGAGTACCACATGTTGCAGGAAAGGAAGTTTATTATTGCTTATATGTATCCTTTACTGTCCTAGGTGAGATTTCTGCATTTAGCCACACAGACAATTGACAACATGCTATAGGTATGGTATATGTATTCTATCTTGCCATGCTGAAGTTTGTTGAGTGTTACACCCTTATTGCAAAAATAGGTATCATTGACCCATGTTATTCGCTTCCGTGACCTTGTTAAAAGTTTTAAAGTTTAACACTCTTGAAATTTGATAATTGGATTCATCACTGTTTGTGTTCTTTCAGCTAAGGAAGGTAACCATGACCCACATTCATTGAATTTTCAGTCATTCTTTTTTACACCTACTGCCTTATTGCAAGAATTGCCATTTATAAATATATTAGTAAAGTGTCATTAACATTTACCACAACTACTACTGTCATCAACAGTAATGCTATCCATGAGATTTACCACCACTACTGTCATCAACAGTATCCATGAGATTTACAACCACTACTGTCATCAGCAGTAACAGTAGCCATGAGATTTACCACCACTACTGTCATCAGTAGTAATAGTAGCCATGAGATTTACCACCACTACTGTCATCAGCAATAATGCTATCCATGAGATTTACCACCACCACTACTTTCATCAGTAGTAACAGTAGCCATGAGATTTACCACCACTACTGTCATCAGCAATAATGCTATCCATGAGATTTACCACCACCACTACTGTCATCAGTAGTAACAGTAGCCATGAGATTTACCACCACTACTGTCATCAGCAGTAATGCTATCCATGAGATTTACCACCACCACTACTGTCATCAGCAGTAACAGTAGCCATGAGATTTACCACCACAACTGTCATCAGTAGTAATAGTAGCCATGAGATTTACCACCACTACTGTCATCAGCAATAATGCTATCCATGAGATTTACCACCACTACTGTCATCAGCAATAATGCTATCCATGAGATTTACCACCACCACTTCTGTCATCAGCAGTAACAGTAGCCATGAGATTTACCACCACTACTGTCATCAGCAGCATCTGAATAACATCTAATTGCCTTATTGCCTTATTTTACTTAAGCCACCACCATCGCCACATCATCAAAAATACAGTTATGACTGTTGTGACATTCATTATCAAAATAGATTTGAGACACTAATACTGTCATATATTGTCGTCATCGTCTAAATCATTATCTCTCATTCCTGCAGGATCAGACACAGATGATGAGGACTTGCTACCGTCATCATTATCCGCAATATCATCAGCATCATCTGTAAAAAATGTTCCAGGGACCTTATCTGCAGCAGGTGGTCTTGGCACTCTCATCTCTGCATATGATGACTTGTGTGATGGTATGGAGGCTGCGAATGATGCTGTGGACTCAAGCAATAAAGGTAAACATGACATCTTGTTGATATTACACACAAACAAGAGTAAACACACCATTTTGCATGTATTGAATAAAGCTTATTATTTAGGGTTTTTGACAGCATGACCACCATTTGTAAACTTTGACCACTTTGATGTTTAAATACACTAAATAGTACCAAGTTTTGTTGATTTACATGTAGTTGTTATAGACCATGAATTAACAATATGCATCAAGTTTTGTTAATTTACGTGTAGTTGTTATAGATGATAAATTCACACTAGGGTACCAAGTTTTGTTTTTTCTTAATTTAGTTGTCACCTACCATAAATTTGCAGTGGGGACCAAGTCTTGTTGATTTACAGGGGGTAGCAAGTTTTGCTGCTTTACATGTAATTGCCACAGACCTTGAAGTTAACAGTGAATCTTTTATGCAAACACATTTACCTCTTCCCCAGTCATTGAATTTGGTTACCAACAAAGACATCATGAAAGATTTAAAATTTATACTTTAAAAAAAAAGAATGTTTGCTTTTTAAGTTTTTATCAAACTGGAGCTGAAATATAGACTGCTCTATTAGAACAAAATCTTAAATGTTTGTAACAGCTTAGAAACCATTCTGCAAGTTGTATTTTGTGTGACATTTTAAAAGATATTGAGGATGATTGCTTTTGTAAAGATGCAGTATTCAACTTCTTGAATTGATATCAGTCACAAATCACTAAATATTAATGTGTTACAGTGCATTTTTGTTTGCATTACTCTAATTGAATAACTATCTCCTTTATTAGGGTAATTACACAGAAAAGTATGGAAAGTAATTATGTGTAATTATTTAGTAAAATATGGAAGTCATTATTACAGGTAATTACAAAGAAAAAATATGGAAATCATTAAGTAAGTGTAAGCTATATTAAAAAATATGGAAGTCAATAATGTAATTACACAGAAAAAGTATGGAAGTAATTATGTGATTATGTTGTAAAATATGGAAGTCATCATTATGTGTAATTGCATAGAAATGTATGGAAATCAAAAAGATATGAAAGTCATTTTTTAAGCCTAATTACATAGATATATAATAGAAGTCATCATTATGGACAATTACATAGAAAAATATAGAAGTCATCATTATGGATAATTACATAGAAAAATATAGAAGTCATCATTATGGATGATTACATAGAAATATATAGAAGTCATCATTATGGATAATTACATCAAAATATAATAGAAGTCATCATGATGGATAATTACATAGAAATATATAGAAGTCATCATTATGGATAATTACATCAAAATATAATAGAAGTCATCATGATGGATAATTACATAAAAAATAATAGAAGTTATCATTATGGATAATTACATAGAAAATAATAGAAGTCATCATTATGGATAATTACATCAAAATATAATAGAAATCATCATTATGGATAATTACATAGAAAATAATAGAAGTCATCATTATGGATAATTACATAGCAGCAGAGTGGGTGAACAGACCAACTTTTACAGGCGTCGATTTAGCAAACTGAGGCTTTCTCGAAAATGCTTAATATAAGCCTCCATTCATCAAAATAAAATTAAAAAAAAAAACGACGCCATTTTTGTTGTCACCATCCCATTTACTGCTTGGAACTTTCAGTTCTGAGTTAACGATGCTTGGAAAATTCGTGGAGTTTTCGGGTAAAAAAAAAAGACGCCATTTAGTTGACGTTCACCTCCTCGGCTGCTAATGCGCTAACTAAATATTTGATCAAGTCCTTAAGATTTCACAAATAAACTTATTTGTAAAACCTCACCTCGTAAATCAATCAGATTATTAGATTGGTCAGTGAGTTTGAAATTAATTCTCGTTAACAAATTATTATGACATCGCATATAGACTAGATTAGTTGGGTCTTCAATAATTAGAAATCCTGGAGGAGCCGTTGGTGCAAATGAGTATAAAATATATCCTTGCTGAGCTTGATTTGATTGTTCGAGATTTATTTGATAATTTCCTTCGATAACATCACATACTAAATTGAGCGCAATCACCGTTGAAATATTCACATTGTTCGGAGCAATATGTCTACCGCCGCCTTCTGGATCATTATTAAATTTCAGAATATTTGCTGTAGGATTCTTCGATTTTTTCCAATTATCGTGGATTCTTTTGAACCCAATATTAATAGCATCGTCAAGTTGTTTCTTTAGTTTATCCGGATTATATCCAGGGATTTTAAAATCTTTAATCTCCGTTTTATTAATCTTATATAGATCCGCAAACTTATCATGTAAGATCTCTTCATTTAATACTTCTTGAATAATTTTCGAGTGAAATATTTTCATATCGTCGATGATTTTATTACCCGTTTCTACGACGTTGATAAATTCATCCTTGGTGAGAGAGCCGGATTTAATAGATATTAGCAGTAGTGAAAAATCGTTATTCATTGCTGTGAAATTTCCGTTAATGAGAGGAACATAAATTGATTCAAAAATTTCTTTATTAAAGAATTTATTAGGAGCATAATCTTGATAACTCTTGACTTCATTGACGGGTTTTATTTTGTCGGTGATATAATCGGATTTCTTAGGTTCGGGTGGAAAATCCTTCGAATTTTCTCGCGAGTTATCCGGTGGTAATTCAGGCCATCCTAACACTGATCTTATAGAACTCTGATAAATATCTACAACGTATCCTTCTGTATTTATCTCGATAGCAGATGATAATGTTGGCTCGTGAACTGTTATAGCGATTTTTGATTCTTTTCCAGTGAGAGATTTTATTCTTCGTTGAAATTCAGCGTTGATCTGTTCGATTTGATATGACCCAGTTGGTATAGAAACAACCTGCCAATCTGGTGTTCCGTCTTCACGATTCTTGTTTGCAAATACCAAGGAATTATTTGGTTGTTGACCACCAAATGCTACCGATCTAATATTAGGCCAGCTATGATATACTCGTAGTTTTGCTAGTGCGATCTCTCTCACGGGAACGGGGTTTGGAAAATTCACACTAAATTCGGGACGTGTTGAGGTTACTGATATCGTGCTTGTTTTCACCGGTGTTGTATTTGTTACTATTTGTTGAAGTAGTTCTTGCGACGACATTATTATTATTATTCTGCTCTAATTTCAGCATTGTTGATTTATACAATTGAGCCATAGTTGAAAATTCGCTATCTGATATTGTTGTGTCATCCAACGACGATGATATCAACGAGGATAATTGCGAGTAACCGGCAGATGCAATATGATATTTAATTAAATAATCATGTAGTTTACTCTGGCTACACGATGATAGTTTTTTTGTGATCCCAGTTAATATACCAGCAATTGTAGCCACTGCGGAAATAGCGATTGGAACTACGACCGGAGCAATCATTGTAACCGAAGATAGTATTATTCCAGCAGCAGTGATTACTCCTGACACCGAGTACACGGTGATATCAACTGTGGTTATTCTTCGTTTGTATTTTTTGATTTTTATTTGATATTCTTCACAGAGAGAACTGAGTTTAGTTTGAAACTCTTTGACTTGATCATAGCGATACTGATTCGATGATGGAGTCATTTTATTTTAAAGGTGCTAGCATTTTCAATTACAAATTACTTTGTAATTTTGAATCGTGAAAGAATTTTTAAATCAATTTAATTGTTTACTTAAATCCACTACGAATTCTACGTACCACGTTACTGAAACCTTGGCTAGATTTTTATCTGTAGTCGTTATCGTGAATTGTTCAGTTGTATCCTTGTCGATTATCGTTGATATCGTATTATTGACTCCAGATGAACTACTTGATGATATTTCAAACTGAGTCGGTGATACTATTATTAATCGATAAATACCCTTGACTGCTGCGGTTACGGTTAAAATATTGTTTGTGGGAGTCCACATAAATGATCCGTATTGAATCGTGTATACTACGTTGTTGACGATAGATTTATTATGAGGAATTTTTACTTTTTCAACAACGCTTATCATTCTCATTGCATCATCCCTTATTGCGTTGTTGAATGTTTTAAGTTCATCGATGGATTTTTTAATATCGGGAAGTGTTATTTCAATTTTATCAAATGGGCTCCCAATAAACTTGTCCATGAGGTTTTTACGAAACGTCATAAATAGTTTCGTGTGTTTTTCATATTCGGATTGAAGAGTTGCTAGTTCCAATATAGAATCTTTTATTGTGGTGAGTTTTGGTGTGGTCACTGGTGGATTTCCAAAAAATTCTAGTATGGGCTTATCAATTTTGTCAACTATATTTCTTTGTAATGCAGTAAACTGGTCAAATACAACTATATGATCGTCATATTTATCATTAAGCGATTTTAATGAATTCACCGTGTTATCGTATGTTGTTAATTTATCCGTAATTGTTGAAACAAGTACACCTGGTTTGAGTTTACCCCCATCAGAAAATAACGCGATAGTATCCTCTGCTGCGTCTCGTTGTTTAACCAAAATATCATTAAGAGAGATATTACTACTTTTCAATTTACCCTGACGATCTTGAAATACAACTATTTCACCAGGATCAACATTTGCTAGGTTTAATATTTCGGATATTTCATCTTCGATTAGTTTTTTAACATCCTTGTTATCAATGATGGTTTCAACTCCACTATCAGGTTTTTTCAGCGATGATAAAGGTCGTCCCCAAATATCAATCATTATTATAGAAATCTTTTTATTATTCAAATCCTATGGATTTCTAATCCGAGAAACGCTAGCGTTTCTACCGCTAGTATACTCATTTACCACTACATGAGGTGGTTTTAAAGATTCTTTCGAAATAGCATTAAGGACATTTAATACTTCTCGACCGCATATTGGTGGGTCATTCAACGTTTGTGTTGGTAACGTAGAATACCAAGTCTTCATTGGAAGGGTTTTAATATAACGCATAAATTCTTTCGGCGGCGCTAATCCATATGAGTCAAAATAAATAATCCCACGTGGATCAATCGCGTATGCAACCCAGTGAGTTCCAGGTCCGGAGCTGTTATCTAAATTAATAATACCGGTTTCAACATCATTTGGTTGTGCCGGTAACTGATCTCTCATAAAAACCCCTCTGAAATTTTTTATTTTTAATTTTTTAGCGGTATCAATTAAATCAAAATTGGACATGGGAACTATATCGTTCCTGGAATTCGAAGACCCTTTCCGCTGTACCATGAACTCGGGGTTCCTGGTAGTCTTAGACCCTTTCCTTTTTTTTTATATCCTTTTCCAGTTGCCTTTTTCAATGCCATTCCTGCCGCGGTACCAATGGCTCCTAACGCTGCTGCCTTCGCCACCGCTGGGGCTGCTGCGGCAATCAACCCTGGAATCAACCCTAACAACGGGAATATACCACCAGTCTTTTCCATGTTTTTAATCGCGCTCGTAGAAAGAGTAACCTGAACTCCTTTTTTTTCTTTAAACGCTTTATTGAAGTGATTAACCTGAGTTTTCGTCAGCGATAGTTTATTCCCTCCGCCATTCATTTGATTAGGTTTCAGCGTTATTGTGGTTCCACATTGCTTAGCTGATTTGGATTGTAATTTTTTTAGTTGACCAGGTGTCAACGTAACATTGATATTACTATACGACATTATACAAAATAGATTGATTCTAAATCGCAAGTGATTCAATTAAAGATTTTCCACTGGTGCATCAATAAGTCTCATTCGTCCACCAACACCTTCGAGTAGCATTGATTTATCACTGAGAATGACAGCAATAGCTCTATATTCAGGGATAGCACCACGAAGTACACGAGCTCGGAAATGTATATCAACGACGGACTGTCTCATTAAGTCAAGATGTTCCAACGAAAAGTAATAAATTGGATAAAGAGTACTAAAATCCAACTGTGATATTTGTAGACCAGTATCGACATTTTGATCACGTCCCATATACGACAGCAACCGATGATAAACTCGTGCAATATGGTTTTGACCGTAATTAAGTTGTATATCCTCGGATGGTTCTTGTTGTCCGTTTATTCTCAGCGAGACTTCATTAACACCTAATCGATCAAATATCATATGGGAGTGGAGTTGATTACCTAATCTCGCAGTATCCTGTAACGCAATAAATATATGACGTGGAGCTGAAATACCCTGTTTTGATGCCAGGTTCCACGTAAATATGCCGTTAGTAGTTGATTGTACAACATCTGTACTCATTGTTAGCCAACTTAATAATCTCTTCCCCCCTTGATCCATAAATGATAGTAAACGTGGTTCTGTTGACAACGATGGAGTCAGCACTGGCATCCAGAGTGATAGTTTTGTTAAAACGACTTTACCGGCATCAGCATTTGGGTTTGCAACATCTGCTGGAATCCTCCAAATTGCATCATTGTCAGTACCTTTTCGCACAACCGCTATAGTATGTTTCGCTCCATAGATAACTTTTCGGACATTTCTACAGAATCCAAATATATGATGTAGTGGAATCGCGCATGAAAATGATCTGCGCCCCCCTTCCAACATTGACATACGTGTTGCAGCTCCTAGATTGAAATTAGGATCATTGTTTATAATCATATTCTCGACATCAGCATTAGCATTACCAATATTATTCTTTGGTCGTCCTACAACAAATGGATTTTTCCCAGTGGTATTTTTAATATCCTTTGCAAACATCATAGAGGGACCGGCCGATCTTGTATAATCGTCGGAATATCTTGCTAGCCCTAGTATTGTTGTTGCTACATCAACATCACGTTCTATCGACTCAATTTCCTTTCCATCAATGAGATATCTTGCACTTTCAAATAACGCCATGATACCATTATTGACAAAACCGACTTGAGTATTATCTGGATATTGTGTATTATTATGCTGTAAAAGTTCACCTTCGACTTCAATAAAGGCTTCAGCGGGTAAAAAGTATTTACTAGTATCATGAACTTGAAGTTCAATTCGTGACCGAAGATCAGGTTGCACTGCGTGATAAGCAAAAAATTGATAATCACGTACAGATTCATCTTTAAGTACTGGGGCTTCCATGTCAAATGCAACATCAGGGTTCTGTTTGAACATTTTTTATTATATACCCGTTGGTCTAAATTAGAAATCGGAAACGCTAGCATTTCTGAGAGGTGAAATCACTCAAAATCGATGCAAAATACAGAATTAAAAATAAAAAAAAATAATATTATGTTAAATTAATTATTTAGTTGGGTATATTAATAATGTTGCTGATGAAAACAAATCTAGATAACGAAGATCAAATCGAAAATACAAATCTTTCAATAACTATAACAACTGAGAATCCTATTCAAATAACCAGAAATATTAGTGTTTCTAACACTAGTGTTTCTAACCCTAGTATAGGAAATTCAAGTGGAAACATTAGTGTTTCTAATACTAGCATTTCTACTGAAACCATCGAAAATTCAGAAAATACAAGTATTTCAATAACTATAACAATTGGAGATTCTGTCCAAATAAATATAACCAGAAACGTAAGTGTTTCTAATACAAGTATAAGAAATGCTAGCAATTCTAGTGATGATTTTTGAGAAAATATTATTCACCGACGACGACGACTTTGTCGTAAGCCACTTCCCGCTATCATATTTGCTGTTATATTATCCTGGGCGTTAGTCATTAATGATTGTAGTTTTTTATCCACGGCGTTATTTATTATTTTACTAACCTGTGTAGGCATTACTGCAGTAGATGGTAGTGAAGTCATTTTAGAAATGTTAGCATTTCCAGGTTTTGAAAAATTTCTACGAAAATCACTTCGTGATTTCACTAACGCTGTTAGTTTATCCTTAGCGGCTGAAAATGCCTTACTAGCAAGATCACCAACAGCGCTAATACCCTTATCTCGGATAACATCAATTGCTTTCATCGATAATTGTTTTACTAGCGGAGCCACTTTTGGAGCCATTCTTGAAAATAATCCCATTATAGTATTACCGAGACCATCTCCATAGTATACTCGGTATTTTGGTAATCGTGAGTTTACCACGTAGACACTAGTTGGTTTATCATGGTTGTAGTGTATGATCATTCTCTATATAGAAACACTAATGTTTCCAAATGCTAAAGCATTTCCAAATGCTAGTGTTTCCAAATACTAAAGCATTTCCAAATTGATATTTATCTAATCGCGAAATCCTACGGATTTCCAGTGACATTAGTCACTGTGGTAACCGTAGAAATTTGAAGAATTTCCATCCGCAGGATTTTCGGCTAACTCTTCAATGAAATCTCTATATGTTGCAATATCCATGATACCACCTTGAAATAACCGCCTACAGATATCAGCAGCTTCATTGATTATTTCTGGTGAGTTATTTCCGGCTCGTTTTCCTCCTACAAGTATTTCTAATCGTGCTATATCGCCGAGAATATTGCCGGGACATGTTACATTAGAGTTTCCAACTAAACCACTGCCTTTTTTTTCAGTGATACCAGTTGCACCTTGTGTTTTTATTTCTGAACCGGGTTTTGATTGTTTTGGTAATCTAAGAAATTCAGGGTCTGATTTAGCTTTTTTTACTCCTTCCTTAATTCCATTCTGAAAGTCTATATACGACTGTTCTTCTTTCCTCTTCTCAGAAAGATTCTTAATATTCTTCTTCGTTTTATACAACCAATCATACCACTCATCTTTTGATACTTTACTATCCTTATACTCCTCTTTGATAATTTCATCTTTTATATTATAACTCTTGACAGCAAACTCACCAAAGGCGGTATAATCGCTGGGTTTTTCAAATTGAAATTCTTGTATATGTGATACAATCTCAGGTTTGAATTTGTCTATAAAGGAAACACGACTCTTCGTGGAAACTGCGCCTTCTTGTTCTTCTTCTTCTTCTTCTTGTTCTTGCTGTCGTTGTAGTTCTTCTTGTTCTTGCTGTCGTTGTAGTTCTTCTCGTTCTTCTCGTTCTTGCTGTCGTTGTAGTTCCATCTCCCCTGCGATTTCACCTGGAAGTATTTGTACAGCTTGTTTCGTTTGTTTAGTTCGTTTTGCTATTTTCTCCAACACAGGGAGAAGAGGCTTCTCTGTTCTAGGACCTTCTTTAGGGACATCTCCGTATATCGCCCGTTCAGTTGCTGTTTTCACATCTGTAGTTGCCTTGACAACCGGTTTGAAGAGTTGTTCTGTATCCTCTGTGAAGTCGGTGGCCATTGATTGCCGTTGTTGAAGTTTTTCACGGATTCTATCACGAAGTGGTAATATTTTCTTAAGAGCTTCAAGTCTTTCTTTAGTGTTCCGTGTAGTTAATGATTGTCCTATCATTATTAAAAGAGTATCATTATTGTTAAATTAGAAATGCAAAGCATTTCATTGCAAATCATTTCGAAAGAAATCACTAACCTAAAAATGCAAAGCATTTTAATACTTCCTTGTTATTGTACTGAGTCACACATAATTTTACTTCCTTATAGGTAATGATTATACCGTACTGGTTATACAAACAAAGGAGGCTCTCTACGCGTGGGCTCATCACCTTCAGAGTTTTCCATTAATGTTTTTAATTGTCTCACTTTACAATTAATAAGTCTCTTTTGTTCATATTCTAATCCTAATTGCTTTCGAACACGTTCAACGATGCTACATAATGGTACGAAGACATTAACATCTTCAGTATTGACTAAGCTCTCACGTATAAGCTTTTGGATATTCTTAATTAAAAAATATTTTTTAGATAGGACATATTTTCCGGTCTGTTCTGCAAATTGTATATCCTCGAAATTGGTCATAATTTGATCACAATCTAACCCTGAACATAATTTTACATTTTGATCCTTCAACTTGTTGATTTCAATAATAATCAATTTGAGATTTTCAATATTCATATATATATAAAAATATATTTGTTTAAATAAAGTATTTTAAATACAAAGTATTAAAAATACAAAGTATTTTCAAAATGAATTCTGGATACACTAAGGTGTTGATCATCTTAGTATACCCAGAAGTTTAATGCGATTATAGGTGATTATGATTATATATAATGAATGACGACGGCACATTTACCGTTTTGAACCCCCTTGGTGTTTTATACATCAAGCAGCGCGCTCAACGGTTACAACCGACAAACACATAACAATAGATTATAGGTGAACAATGAATGAATTGATTTCAATGACAATGACGACGGTACAACAATAGATTATAGGTGAACAATGACAATGGTATATACAATGAATTGATTTCAATGCCAATGACGACGGTACAACAATAGATTATAGGTGACACAATGAATGAATTGATTTCAATGACAATGGATGACGCGGGCTATTCTACATTCAAGTGTAAACAAAACCACAAAATCGAAACTTTGGTTTTGAATGTCAATAATAACGTTCATACCACGTGTGACGGTGTGGTTTTGTTTACACTTGAATTTCGGCTAAATGCCCAATTATAATAAGAACGAATTTGTATATATACACTCATTACGACGAGGTGATATAAAATAGGTGTAGTGATTGTAATTATTTGTTTGTTTATTAGCGATCACTGACAACGTTGAAAACACATATAATACTTGAAACAGACATTAAAAAAAATGTTTAAATACGACGTGTTTATAAAACAGTTTTGTTAATACTTGAAAAAAGACAAAATTGATTGTGTTTTGTTCGGATTTATGTAATTATAACAACCAATCAAAAATCGAAGATTTTCCAACACTAATATTTCCGTGTTTAAGATCCGTAACTCTGTCATTGATGATTTGTCACACGCGTTATACCTAACGGAGTTATCTCCCGTGAAATCCGTAAGATTTCCATTTACGTATTATACGTAAGAAAACTGAATTTTGTTTTTAAAACGCTTTGAAAAAGCGGTCTTATAAATTCCCTCTGCTACTTTTTGTACTGAGGAGGTGTGAATATCGAAATACCTACCAGCTTCTGACATTGATTGAAATACTATCTCCTTGTTGTCAGTGTCCATTGACTTTACGGATCTAGCATTTTTCGGGTATTTCCCAGTTCTTCCTCGTTTTGTGTTTTCACATTGAGAAATAACTTGAAGGTTGTTCAATTTGTTATTCTTAGTATCGGAATCAATATGATCAATTACAAAACCATCTTTGATTGATTCGTTATACACTTCGAAGACGAAACGGTGATTGAGATACATTTTCCCTCCAGCTTTAAATATCAAATACCCCATACCATTATCCCGCCCAACAGATTTCCTATTTTTACAATGTCTGACAATACCATCACGAGAAGCTTCGTAATTTTTAATAACAGGATGTCTTTGAAATTCTTGGCTCATTTGTATATATAATATATCTATTTGTCTAATTCGTTAATTGGCTGAATTATAACATTAGAAAATCTTTTTATATAATCAGCCGTAGTTTTTATGATTTTGCTATTGACGTCGTCAGGATTTTTGATTCTTCGCTTGTCATAATAACGTTTTAACTCTCTATAACGCTTACCCCCGCAATTAATGCATAACTGCGACTTGCCTCTTACACCTACCCCACAATGCAAGCATGGTAGAGGTCCCTCCGAACCGTTTCTCACACTCTGCATATGATACCCACAGAATTCATTTCTACATGATTTGTTACACGGAGTCTTTGATCCAATCATAAGCCATTTGCAATGATTCATTAGATAAAATTTTCTTATTTAAATACTTGTTTTAATTATAATATGAAGGAGTTCAAGAGATTATCGAAAATTAAGCCTTAGAAAAATGTTAGATTTAATCTCGATAGAATCTCTGATATACCTAAAAGTCTAGTAGATGATAAACCACTATTGAGTAAAATCAGCGACTGTTTTAATGAGTTTAAGCGTGATGGAGCATCTCATACGTGGTCGACATTTCGAATTATTGATGAAGATGTCAATGTACCTGTAATTGATGCTACTATGAATGATATAAGAGCAGCTGTGATACTTTCACACCTTGGCGGGAAATCTCTACTGAAGTATTTTTTTAGAATAAAATTCATTATCGAAGAGGAAGGTGAATGGATTATCAGAGATAAATTTGACCCAATCCTTAAGGATAAAAAAACTGTTATTGTGAGTAGAGATTCCAAACCAGGAATTCTAACTGGAATTGACAAACCATACTATGAGAAATCTTACCCTGTAACAGCAGTTGTGTATGGGTTATATCCAATAAATAATAATCCTAATATTGCAAAACTAGCTCCGATGTTTTCATCATCAGTGGCTTTGCCACTTAATTGTGTAGCAACACGGTTAATAGAACACTTCAAAAATGCATCCCGGGGAAACAAATTAACTGATCTACGAAGAAAAAAAATAACCGAATGGGAACTAACAGTGAATCAACATGGAGCAAGGATTTCCGATATAGCTAAATTAGAAGCATTATTAAAATTTCCAATATCGGTAGCGACAATAACCGGAGAAGTATTATACGAACCGAAATATCAATCGCGAGGAGCTCCAATTGAAATTATCGATCATAACAAACACGCGTGGACACCCGCGGTAAATATATTTCCACGAGAAAGAACTGTACGATATATCCCTAAAGAATTTTCTAGGGATGGTTTCTATGAAGAGAAATTATTTGATGCTATTCACACATTAACCAAAGACGACCCTGTGTCAATGTGGTTACTCAGGAGTAATGAGGATCCGGAAATAGGATTTGATCAGTTTGTAAAACCAAATGGTGAATTATATCGAACTGAAGAATTAGATACTAAAATGAGAAAAATCGCTAATGAATTTTCAGGTGAAAATTCCTCAAAATCCTTCGGATTTTCTGTAGAAAAACTACTTACGGATAGCTTCACAATTCCATCAGTGGTAGCTCACTTTGCAAGAGAAAAAAACTCATGGCGTCCAACACGAAGTGATTTTCTCAATGACGTGAAGTTGAGTTGCGTCGAATTGGGTCATGGAGGATTGTGGAATACGAAATACTCACGTGATGGTATGATTTCAATTGATATATCCGCGTGTTATCCTGGAAGTTTTCTCGGATATGGAGAATGCTCTGAATATTTTAAACGATTTGGACATCCCACACATGAAATGACTCGTGTTGCGATTAATGGTCCATTGCCTGGAACTGCTAGCAGTTCTAATTTTGATTTAACCGGGTTCGCTCGTGTGATATCATTCGAATTAGCTACAGGGTTACATCCGTGTAGTTATCTTTGGCTTGGTAGACATATGTATGAAAAAGCGTGGATGCCAATTGTGCTATTGCGATATATGATCGATTGTGGTATGTTAACATCATTAATTGTCAGCGAAGCTATTATATGCTATAACGCGCAGAAAGATGTTTGGTTACCAAAACCCGATCTCGAAAAAATAATTAACGAACAACGAAAACAATTGGGAGATTGTGAAACACTTATGGATTGGTCTAAGAGGTTATTCGAAGGTAGGAATAGAGAGGCTAAAGAGCTCGGACGAAGAATAATCGGTAAATTCACTCAAGGTGGAAGATTTGACAATGCAAAATATTCTTCGAGATTGATCTTAGACAATGAAGAATACGATTTTATCATAACCGATTTAATAATAAAAGGAAAATTTGTAACCCGTAGGGATGCTTTTCGATCCAATGGTGAGAAATTAGGTACGGTTATTACCTACTGTGATGGATATAGTTGTCAGTACACACATTTGAGAAGTTCTATGCTAGCCTATTCTTGTATTAATCTATTCTCGATGATAAACAGATTTCCTAATACCGCGGTTAGAGTAGCTACTGATTCGATGTATATCCATGAGAAATACAAATCAGATGTAGCTAAATTCACAGATCCTAAGGAAGCGTGGGGAAATTGGAGGTTTAAAAAAGAAACATTACATGAGTATTGTAAATCCGCAGACGTTGCTATGGATGATAAATACTTGAAAAGTAACCATAATATCTCAGAGATTCAATCAGAATTTTCTACTGCACCGCCCGTATCAGATCCGATTTGTAGATACAAGACAGTTTATTTAAACGGCTGTGGTGGATCAGGAAAGACAACTCGTGCAATCGAATTATTTCGTCGTGGAAACGCTAGCGTTTCTAACATGATTGTGTTAACACCAACTCACAGACTCGCCAGAGAGATGATAGCGCGGGGGGTAAAAGCCTGTAGTTATCACAGCTTCTTTCGATGGAAAGGCGATAATTGGACTCCTGATCGAATGGGTGATAAATTTATTCCTGAAATAATAATCTGGGATGAAATATGCACGGTATCATTGACAGTATTACAGATATTTCTTGAATGGTTGTTATTGAAAAATACAAAAGTCGTCATGTGCGGGGATCACGGCCAACCGCAGCCATTTGTTGGTGGATCTCCACATGAATGGTTAAAAGGATTTGTAGATTATTATGAAGAGATTAATACCGACCATAGATCACTTGATGAACAATTACGAGAATTCAAAGCGCTAATTAGATTACAACCGGATAAAATCCAATGTGAAATAGCGCGTGAAATAATCTCTGAAACTCCCATGAATGATTTTTGGGAAATGTGGAAGCCAAATGATTTAATAATCGCGAGTAGAAAAATAGTCAGAGACGCACTTCAGATGAAGTTGTTTGCGCTACATAAAGAAAAATTTGCAACGCTTCCAGTACCACCCTGTTATAGACCTAAGGATACACGAAAGCAGAATATCGACGTTGACATTCCTGGACAACAACAAAAGCAGAATTTAGTATTAAATGATATTGTGTTGGTTGATATCAGCGTCGTTAAAGATGCATTAGGTGCTGATAAATCCCCATGGACGTTAGGTTATGCAGCAACAATACACTCTTCACAGGGATTGACTATATCCGATACAACTCTTTGGATAGTAGATAATCATATTGAGTGGTCAAATTTAGTTTATCTCGCAGTATCCAGAGTACGGCGAATAAACCAACTTCGAAGAATTGTGGTTAATGATAATGACAATACAATAAGTAATATACACACCGATGATAATATAATCAGAAAAAAACTCTCTGGTTATAAACAACAGGATAAAAAAAATAAAAGAGAATTTGACATTGATGCTGAATTAATTAAGACACTAAAGCAACAACAGAACAATCACTGCGCGAGTTGCAATTGTATAATGCGTTGGCAGTATTCGGATAAAGATCCTCGCCAATTCACCGTAGATAGAAAAGATAACAATCTCGGTCATGTCAGAAACAATGTGATGTTGACCTGTCTTGAGTGTAATAGACGCCGGGGTGACAGCACCCTGGGTGCTAATTAAGACCACGCGGTGGCAATTGAGTATCCTCGGGAATCACTTGTAATTGTTCGCGTGTAAATCCTCGCTGAGGAGCAGTTGAATCCAGTTTATAGACTGGAGGTCTACCAGTTGATCGTGTTATGCCGGATATTTTATGCGTAGTGACGCTCCAAATAGGATCAGTAGCTCTTTTTTTACCACCCTCAAGCTCTCCTGGTTCGTATAAGTACCTTACAATGACATTACTACCAAGAATTGGTTCTTTGAAATCTTTTTGTGAAATTCCTTGGATTTCCATTTTGATAGACGCCTTCTTAATAGCGTTGACAGGTTTCATATTAATTGTTCTAGTAATCTCATTATTGATTGCGGTAATCACAGCTGGTAATCTCTTGACCCATTCACGGGATCGTTTATCCTGGATGAATTCTTTTGCGTATTGATATCCGAATAACCGCTCAGCAAGGGTTTTATTAAACCGTTCAACAATTGCCTGATCGCGATGTAGCGCAGTGTGTCCTCGTCTGATGGCGACATTATGATGTTTCATCGTAGATGTAACAACACCTTGAAATTCCTTGCCAGGATCAACTTGTAACAGATTTGGCCAGCGCAGAGGACCTCGTCGATAAATTTTTTCAAATGCAGAAGCTACTTCAGTAGATGATTTTGTTTTTAACGGTTCTGCTTCTTTGTATCGACTTGCAATATCAACTAACGTTAACGCGTATTTGTAACCGTTGTCATGCGGCAGAAATAGTATATCAGCTTGATGAACTTCATTAGGTGTTGTAACATCAAAATGCGAATAGTTAATTTGTTTAGGCGCTGGTAGATAAATTTGCCATATTGCCTGTTTAGATAACCAGTTTGCCGCTGTAGTTTTTTTCACCTTTGATGCACTAGCTAGTTTATTGATTGCTGCGTAACCTCTCCAGTATCCTCTCGGAGAATAATAAATAGATTCCATATTAAAATGCTAGCATTTTCAATTACCAGCACCTAACATCAATTTACCCTTCATAGCAGATTTTACCAACCACGAAGCCAATTTTTCTTTGAAGGATTTATCAGGAATAGCATTTAACGCATGAATTAATTTTACATCTGCGAGATGTCTATGTTGAAGATTGCTGCTTTTATAAGCGACATCATGAGCATGACACGCCTTATCAATAGCGTTTATTGGATACTCGCCGGGTCGGGGCTGATTTTGATCATCAAGTCTGATATCTAATCGTGTTCCCGGTCCACAGTAGCTATATCCTGGAAGGTGCTTTTCTCCTGGATACTTTGCCCACGGTGTTCCTGGGAGATTTGTCAATTTGGCTGCAATATCACCTCCTCGTTTTTTTTTAAAGGTTTCGTGGAAGTAAATCTAAATTTTTTCGTACTACACTGTACGCATTTACCAGAAAGCGCTGATCGATTATTTTTCGTTGTAATCGTCGTCAAGTCATTTGTGCCAGTACGCGTCCTACACTTCACACAATATAGATCCATAATTTATATATAACAGTTATGAATGTAATTGATTATTCAGCTACTCGACGACGGGAACCTATTAAACACCATGCAATGTTACCAAATTCTATTCGCGCGATTATCATCGGACCATCTGGAAGTGGTAAAACACAATTGCTACTTAATTTGATAACGAGATGGATGAAGTGGGATAAATTGTACATGATTGCTCCGAGTGTAGACGATCAACGATGTTATGAAGTATTAAAGGATTTTAATGATGCCGCGCAAGAAATTAACGGCGATGGTGTTATTGAGTTTATAACCGATATCGAAGAGGCACCTAGTATTGATGATATTGATGGAAGTATTAACAATTTAGTCGTATATGATGATATCATGTTAGATAATCAAAAGAATCCTGCTAGAATATTTTCCCGGGGGCGTCACAAAAACACCGATGTGATATATATCACTCAACGTTACACTCAAATACCAAAAGTGATCAGAGATAACTGCAATATGCTATGTGTATTTAACGGAGTTGATACTCATACTCTTAGAAATATTTGGCAAACTTGGTGCGGTGGTGATATGGATCATAATCAATTTAAAAATTTCTTTAGCCGCGCTCAGTCAATCCCACACGGATTTGTGACGATAAATTTATCAGACCCTCGGACAAGATATCGTGTCGGACTTGATCAAATATTTAGTTAGCGCATTAGCAGCCGAGGAGGTGAACGTCAACTAAATGGCGTCTTTTTTTTTTTACCCGAAAACTCCACGAATTTTCCAAGCATCGTTAACTCAGAACTGAAAGTTCCAAGCAGTAAATGGGATGGTGACAACAAAAATGGCGTCGTTTTTTTTTTTAATTTTATTTTGATGAATGGAGGCTTATATTAAGCATTTTCGAGAAAGCCTCAGTTTGCTAAATCGACGCCTGTAAAAGTTGGTCTGTTCACCCACTCTGCTGCTTACATAGAAAAGTATGAAAGTCAGAAAAAAACATTAATTACCTATAGGTCTAGGTATCTGAACAAACATTTAAAAATTCAGCAAATATTTGCACAGATTGATATAGAAGAGTCCTCTTATTCAATACACAGATTGATATAGTAGAGTCCTCTTCTTCAATACACAGATTGATATAGTAGAGTCCTCTTATTCAATACACAGATTGATATAGTAGAGTCCTCTGATTCAAAACACAGATTGATATAGTAGAGTCCTCTTATTCAATACATAGATTGATATAGTAGAGTCCTCTGATTCAATACACAGATTGATATAATATAGTCCTCTAATTCTTTTCACATATTGATATAGTAGAGTCCTCTGATTCAATACACAGATTGATATACTAGAGTCCTCTCATTAAATACACAGATTGATATAGTAATGTCCTCTGATTCAATACACAGATTGATATAGAGTCCTCTTATTCAATACACAGATTGATATAGTAGAGTCCTCTAATTCTTTTCAGATTGATATAGTAGAGTCCTCTGATTCAATACACAGATTGATATAGTAGAGTCCTCTTATTAAATACACAAATATAGTAATGTCCCCTTATTAAATACAGATTGATAGAGTCCTCTGATTCAATACACAGATTGATATAGAGTCCTCTTATTCAATACACAGATTGATATAATATAGTAGAGTCCTCTGATTCAATACACAGATTGATATAGTAGAGTCCTCTTATTAAATACACAGATATAGTAATGTCCCCTTATTAAATACAGATTGATATAGTAGAGTCCTCTGATTCAATACACAGATTGATATAGAGTCCTCTTATTCAATACACAGATTGATATAGTAGAGTCCTCTGATTCAATACACAGATTGATATAGTATAGTCCTCTAATTCTTTTCAGATTGATATAGTAGAGTCCTCTGATTCAGTACACAGATTGATATAGTAGTCCTCATATTAAATACACAAAGGAATGAATATTTTGATTAGGGGATGTTTTTCATTATAACAAGGTCATTGAAATACATCAGTTTCAATAACAGACAGGTGGCAAGGCCAATTTGACGACAGGTCATAAAATTGCTATCGATTTCCAAAAGCCACATATTCTTTTAGTTGAGTTTATAACCGTGTTTCACAGGACTGTTAAAGCTTTCATTAAAATTTTGAAAATATTTTTTAATTTTAATTGTTTTATAAAAACATGTTACAGTCACATAATTTTTTTTTAGTGTCCACTCTCTTTTCCGGGGGGCTGACTAGCTGAGTGGTCTAAAACACAGACTGTTATGGATCACATGGATTCAAATCTTGGGCATTAAACCCAACAACAACTCTCAGGGGTTAAAGCACTACAATTATTTAAACTATGACATCCTTTCAGTGGTATAATGCAGTTATTATATCATTTTTATGATGTCATAATGTAATTATGACATATTTATGATGTCATAATGTAATTATGACATATTTATGTCATAGTGTAATGATTACATATCCAGGGATGGTTTAGGTTTTAAAACAAATTTGTTGCCAAAAATCAATAACATATACTTTTTATTGTCAATCTGTTTTTAAATGTCACCATTTTCATAATACACTAACATCCTCAGAATCAAGGTAACATTGTTAACATAACGATATGCTTAGATAAGTAAACGAAGGGGTGGGATGTGTGCCAAAAATATTTTGAAATTTCACAGTAAAGGCTTTTATTCGTAGGGAGATGAAAACACAGGAACAAATAATAAGTTTGACAAACATTCTATCGAGGTGACCTATCTTCATTTAACTTGACAATCAGATATGTCTCGTTTCAAAATATTGCAAATTTAATTTGGGTTTTAGCGATCGCAAGCAGGAACTTTTTTGTTGCAAAGAGGTAACTTTCATGGTAGAATAAATATTCACATATCACTATGAAAAATGAAACAATGCTTTAATTTAAATTTGTTGCTGACTTTCATTTATCAAACACCTTCGGCTTGCTTTGATGAAGGTGCGTGTGTTTTTTAAAGTTCCACCGAGTGCCCTCTCTGAAGGACAAAACAATTTCCTGTTTTGCTATTCCAAGAGTAACATCAAATAATTGTTGAACATTGACTGAAACATTGTTTTGTTCATTATACAGAACAATTGATGTATCAGTTTAGGTGATCAGTTTTCTTTGAAGTTTACAGAAAAACTATTTTAACTGGTACAAAACAAAATAAATATTGCTGTTGTCTGGTTGATTGTAGTTGCTATGGTTCCCACCTTCAAAGGTCGTAGATTGTAGTTAGTCACATAAAATGACTATTTGGGTTATATTACAGCACACATTACTAAGGCCAGACATCAGCACAAGTGGTTTATGATAACTATGTACTGTCAATATGAACAAAAATTTGTTTGTGTAACAATTTAGTCTTGTAGATTTTATATCCTTGTTTGTGGCTTCCTGACTTGGTGCATTTGAATTTCTCCACTCCACTCCAAGACTATAAATACACTTTTTAACAGCCAAAAAAAATTGCCAGATAGTATATATTGTCGCTTATATGGAAAATTGATTGAAATTTGTGACATTGAGCTGCACGGTAAGGTAGATTACAAATACTAACTTCCTAAACACAAAATCTCAAAATTGTTGTTGATGGTGATGACACCAACATCTTTAAAAAATGTGCTGTCAGCTAATATAGTCATGGTAAAAGAGAATTTATTTGTATTGCCTGTGATCCATTTTATTGAAGTGTATCCATGTACAATGTAATGACTCAATATGCTTTAAAAATGAATTAATGTCCTCATTCAAGTGTATCCATGTGTAGTGTAACAGCTCGCTATGCCTCAAACATCAATTAATGTCCACATTCAAGTGTATCCATGTGTAGTGTAACAACTCGTTATGCCTCAAACATCAATTAATGTCCACATTCAAGTGTATCCATGTACAATGTAATGACTCAATATGCTTTAAAAATGAATTAATGTCCACATTCAAGTGTATCCATGTGTAGTGTAACAGCTCGCTATGCCTCAAACATCAATTAACGTCCACATTCAAGTGTATCCATGTACAATGTAATGACTCAATATGCTTTAAAAATGAATTAATGTCCTCATTCAAGTGTATCCATGTGTAGTGTAACAGCTCGTTATGCCTCAAACATCAATTAACGTCCACATTCAAGTGTATCCATGTGTAGTGTAACAGCTCGTTATGCCTCAAACATCAGTTAATGTCCACATTCAAGTGTATCCATGTGTAGTGTAACAGCTCGTTATGCCTCAAACATCAGTTAATGTCCACATTCAAGTGTATCCATGTGTAGTGTAACAGCTCGTTATGCCTCAAACATCAGTTAATGTCCACATTCAAGTGTATCCATGTGTAGTGTAACAGCTCGTTATGCCTCAAACATCAATTAATGTCCTCATTCAAGTGTATCCATGTGTAGTGTAACAGCTCGCTATGCCTCAAACATCAATTAACGTCCACATTCAAGTGTATCCATGTACAATGTAATGACTCAATATGCTTTAAAAATGAATTAATGTCCTCATTCAAGTGTATCCATGTGTAGTGTAACAGCTCGTTATGCCTCAAACATCAATTAACGTCCACATTCAAGTGTATCCATGTGTAGTGTAACAGCTCGTTATGCCTCAAACATCAGTTAATGTCCACATTCAAGTGTATCCATGTGTAGTGTAACAGCTCGTTATGCCTCAAACATCAGTTAATGTCCACATTCAAGTGTATCCATGTGTAGTGTAACAGCTCGTTATGCCTCAAACATCAGTTAATGTCCACATTCAAGTGTATCCATGTGTAGTGTAACAGCTCGTTATGCCTCAAACATCAATTAATGTCCTCATTCAAGTGTATCCATGTGTAGTGTAACAGCTCGTTATGCCTCAAACATAAATTAATGTCCACATTCAAGTGTATCCATGTGTAGTGTAACAACTCGTTATGCCTCAAACATCAATTAATGTCCACATTCAAGTGTATCCATGTGTAGTGTAACAACTCGTTATGCCTCAAACATAAATTAATGTCCACATTAAAGTGTATCCATGTGTAGTGTAACAACTCGTTATGCCTCAAACATAAATTAATGTCCACATTCAAGTGTATCCATGTGTGGTGTAACAACTCGTTATGCCTCAAACATCAGTGTCCACATTTAAGTGTATTCATGTGTAGTGTAACAACTGAATTAATGATCACATTGAAGTGTATCAATGTGTTGTGTAACAACTCGTTATGCCTCAAACAATAATTAATGATCACATTCAAGTGTATCTGTGTGTAGTGTAACAACTGAATTAATGATCACATTCAAGTGTATTAATGTGTAGTGTAACAACTGAATTGATGATCACATTCAAGTGTATTAATGTGTAGTGTAACAACTGAATTGATGATCACATTGAAGTGTATTAATGTGTAGTGTAACAACTGAATTGATGATCACATTGAAGTGTATTAATGTGTAGTGTAACAACTGAATTAATGATCACATTGAAGTGTATTAATGTGTAGTGTAACAACTGAATTAATGATCACATTGAAGTGTATTAATGTGTAGTGTAACAACTGAATTGATGATCACATTGAAGTGTATTGATGTGTAGTGTAACAACTGAATTAATGATCACATTGAAGTGTATTAATGTGTAGTGTAACAACTCAGTATGCCTCAAACATCAGTTTATGATCACAAGAAGACAATATCAGAAACCATGAAAACTGTTTAAAGAAAAATTACACAAATACTCAAGACATATTTGAATGTATATGCCCATTGTATTCCAACTTATAGCAAATACCCTCATGAATCTAATTAAACTTTTGATTGAAAAATGTTAAGTTTGACTTCCTCTGCAAGAAGTTTTTTTTATAAAAACGCCTTACCTTCACTTTGTCAAGATTTTCTAACTAGTTTACACCTTGATATATTTTTAATTATGCAACACATATGCAGACTGTAAGTGTTTACTATTTATCCAGGGCCAAAAGTTCTCATTCTTACCCACCCACCACTAATCATTCAAAGCTGTTGAGTTGATTTGTTGATCCCTGTGACATTTGTAATAACTTTTAATAAAGAGGTCAACACATTTAATTCCAAGCATGTATCCTGAATAGTATTTTGGAAATTTGATCATGGTCATGTATACTGAGTCCTGATATAATTTTGTGTTTTGTTCTATTTTCTCATTTATATAATTGAAGATGGAAAGTTGGAGAACATTTTTCTAATGAAAATTACACTTTTATTCGATAGAGCATTCTCACATGAAAGATAAGGACTCAAAAACTGGAACATGGGAAAAAAATCAACACAAGAAAGGAAATAAAGGAGGACATGAAAACAAAAATGGAAAGCAGAGAGGAAATGAAAGACAGATGAATGAAGACAAGAAAAAAACTGATCTCTTCTACAGAGCAAACCCATCACTGTTAGAGAAGGTAATTCTTAAGCATTAAGGCAGTAGTGAATATTATACAGCTATACTAGTATCAAGGCATGCCGACTTTGAAAACAAAAACAATACGGGGAGGTGTCAGAGTGTCGTCATATAGAAACTCGTCCCTTATGTTAGGTTGATTAAAAAAATGTCACATCTTTTTAGTGTTTATTGACTCAACACTATTACTCATTGACTTGTGACTGAGTCAATTTCTTTTATTACAAATTCTTTTAGTCTTAAGCTCTCCAAAATCACTTAATAAAGGTTAATAAGATATTTGTGTGCACGGCCAAATGACCAGATTTTGTCAGTATTGTTTGTCAAGTAGTGAATATGAAAAACAATCGCAGCCTTTAATGTTCTATTTTTATTTTTATTTTTTTATTTCAGTAGCAGTTATTGCATTCTGGCCTAATTGATTTTTACATCAATTAAGCCAACATTGAGTCAGTAAAAACACATAAGTATAAAATCAGTTCATTATATTTAGCTGTCATTATACCAAAACAATTACTGTTATAACAAGTCCTTTTTTGTAACAGAAGTGCTTATTCAAGATGAAGTTTATAAAATAAGTAACAATTTCTATCTTTAGCTAACAAAAGTTTAAAAGTATTTGACATGTTTCATAAATTTCATTTCAATTGATCATCAATGTAAAGTTCAGTAAAGTGATGAAAAATGATCACATGACATGAAAAATGATCACATGATGAAAATGATCACATGACATGAAAAATACAGATTTTCTTTTTACCAAAGCACATAATAGTGTGGTGAAATGAATCTGTAATACATTTGGATTGCTTGATCTTCATGTTTTCCATGCATTATGACATCATCTGTAGCATCATCATGTGTTAATACACATATTGTATATGAGTATGTTAACATAAATACCACAGCAGTCATGTGATAATGTTTATTACTGACTTTGTGGTGTTCATGCTACTTTTTTTTTAAAAAATGTTTCTTTTATGCCAATAAATTGATTTTCATTAGAAAAGAAACAATCATAGAGTTTCTTTCTTTTTTTTTTTTTGAGTTTAACAGAACCGGTTTAAATTTCAAAGAATACTTACGTGTGGACTTAAAAGCGGTCTTTAACTCATTTATTTCTTTCAGTTATTGGCCAGTGAGATTCGTCAGGAGAGGAATAAAATCCTTCAGTGTGTTCATTACATTGTCAAGAAGAACTTCTTTGGAGTTGGATCCAGATCAATTAGTCCCAAGGTTCTGACAGAAGAGTCTAGTCCCAAGGTTCTGATAGAAGAGTCTAACACAAATGAAAATAAAAATGAAGCGAAGGAACCGGATTTAACAGAAAAGGAAACAGAAATGGAAGATAGAGCTACAAGAATTGCGGTTGATGATGAAATATGGGAAGATGCAACATAGATTGACCCTTGTACTGCTTACAGGCTTTATATATAAATAGACTTTGCCGAGTCAATACAAGGGAGTTAATTTGGGGTTAGTAGTTAAACATAGCTGCTCATTGTATGGCAAAATTTAAAATTTAAAATTTAATTTAATTTAATGAAATTTAATGGGATAACTTTATCCAACCTTGTATTTTCAACACATTTTATTGCAATTTGGCAAAAGTGCTAAATTCTTACAATAGGTGCAATTCATAACTGTTGACGTTTTTGTTCAGGTAAAAGATTACAATATAATGCATACATATGTAGTACAAACTGGTTTTGTCTCCACTTTTTATCGGAGAAAATAAGACTGTGTGATTTCTCCCATTTCTATGCAATATAGATGTACTATGTTACACATCTCTGCATTTTTCGAGACTTTGTATGGTTCATAGATGTGTACAATAAAAGTTTAGTCTTGCCCTGGGCATTTGTGGTTGTTATTTGAATAATGAATCTTTTTGGAATGACATGGGGATGAAACAAGTCCACTGCTATTTCTCTTGAAACCATCCTTACTTAACTTGTATGACATCAAATTTGTACATCAATAGGAAAATCAAATTTATTACATGTAAAGAATTCAAGAAAGAATATTGAGTAAATGTGATGAAAGATAGGAAATATTGTTTATATACTGGCTAAACTTGTTTTATAATTGATTACGTGTTGAAGGTAATTAAAATAAAGTAGATAGACTTATATTCTTCAAAATTCTGTTTCTTGATTTTTGTTTTTGCATTATCTGGATTAACTATATCCAGCCATTGTGGGTTTCATATATTATCTGGGTTAACTATCCCAGCGATCATGGGTTTCTTACATTTCTGATCAAAAAGAAGAGAAACATTTATACTCCTTTACACGCTATCAACAGTTTTATCCCATTTTGTATGGACATGGTCATTGTTGACTGAAATACTTCAAACTTTGTTGAAATTTTAAAGCCTGATTAAGTAACATTGTGGAGCTCTGAAATTTTTGTGTTTGTTTTACTGAATCATTGGCATATCAGTCATTTTAGACACAGATTTATCTTACTTGTTCACTTTTTATCCCACGTATATACTCTTTATCTGTCTTTTAAAATCTTCATTTGTCTTCATCCATCATACATAACTGTTTATGCTATCTCTGAAATTTGGTATTTGACCAGTGAGTGGTACAGATATACCTTTTCCATTCAAGTTCTTCCGTTTCAGACTTTGTACTTGTCTGTTTGTCCAACAATCATTATTCACACTTTCCAGGGCAGATCTAAAAAAAGATATCTCATTGAAATTTGATGCACATACTGTACTACTGGTGTAGCTGTGCCTTTTCCTGTTTACAATTCTTCGGTTTTAGTATTTTTGTCCATTTGTTTCTCTTTCCTTCCATAAGCACACTTAAGTTACTAGGTCAAGATATCTTTGATATATTTTTTTATACATTTATTCGATTATTGGTGTAAATGTTCCTTTTGCTATTCACATTTCTTAAGTTTTAATAAATTTAACATTTGTGTGGCTATTTAGAGATATTTTATCATCTAGTTTCGTTTTTGGAGCACATGTTGCATAACCATTCAGCACAATTTCCACCTCCATTGTATAACAAAGGGGAGATACTCTTACAAATTACCTCCCCTGACGTCTGATACCATGCTGTGGTGGGCTGTATGCAATTACATGCTGTGCCTCACAAAATCCTAGACATTTCACAAGTGTTTCTTGCCATCTACTGACCAAATCAATATAGAATCACAGTAATAAAATTCTATTTTCTTTTAATTACCTCTGCCTTCTGCTCCAACATGATAGCATTGATACCTTCTTTTTTTTTTCTCTCCTATATTTTGTCATTTAGTTCATTAACAAACTTTGAATATTTGCACATGTCCACGTTTTTGATCCATTCTTTTTCTATGCAGAAAATGTAAGATGATTTAATAAATTTAAAATCATGAGACATCTCTAGTTTTATCAAAGTCGTCCTCAAATGCAACAAATGTGTGGTCAGAAGGAATTTGATCAACAGTGAAGAAAAGGGGTCTTAAAGGAGACTAGAAACCAGTGGAAATATACAATAATATTAAATACACTGCAGAGAAAAACATGATTCTGAAGCGTCGTGTGCGACCGTACTGCCAATATTGAGATATTGGCATATCTTCTAGGCGCTGAGTTTCCTTGACCTCGTATGCATATTTTCCGCGCCTATTTGGTTACTTTCGGAAAGTGACGTCATACTAGCGACACCAGCATCCAGACCTACAGTTGCAAGGTTCATTTCATATTGAGTACCATGCCGTTTTGCGTTGCTTACGGGTGTAATAGCATACATAGAAAAGGCTGTGGAGTTCATTTTTTTTCTTTTCCAAATGATAAAGGGATAAAGAAAGTCTGGATACATTATTACAAGCGAGTCGATTTCAATGCAACACCATACAGCAATCCGTGCTCATTACATTTTTCAAAGGAATGTTACCAGAGGGATCCTAAAAACATAGAACCTCTAGGATACACGAATGTTAAGCCTAGACTAAAAGTTGAAACTGTTCCAGACATACCATTGTATATTTTAAATCCTGGTAGAGTGTCAAACGTACGAGTTACGAAAATAGGCAGAAGGCCGAGTAAGTGCTAATAACAAATATGACAACCCGACACCTGATCATGCTGATGAAATGAGTAAATGTTTTTTTCTTCTTCAAGATTACAATCTAAATAAAGTCATCACTGTTCTATGTATAATTGAGATCGGACTTTAATCAAATGGAAATTTTGCTTAAAAAAAATAATAATAAGATTATCAACTCTTGACACGGTCGTGTTTTGAGAAAAACAATTTAAGTAATTTTAAAAAAAAATATTAAAAAAATTATTTTAAAAAAAACACAACCATTCAGTCTATGCCTATTACTCGTAAAATGTATAAACCGAAATCTGTAATGATTGGAACTGATATAAAACTGTCCCTTGGGCAGTTTAAATAGCAGCGATTAAAAGAAAAGAGATCCGATATAAAATCAAGTTTCACATTAACTGGCTGACAATAGAAATTGGGGAGAGGCGACTATTGACCCCACCTATTTGCCCCGATGTGCAATTTCTCCCTGTGATACGTTCATATTCTGGTCTGCATAATAGTTAGAGGCTAAAATTAAGTACACAAACATAATGGCAGTTTAACAAATTAACAATTATTCCTTATCATTGCACTTATGTTGTGAAAAGGACTGGCCCTCTGACATAATTCAAAGAAACCATGTGCTACAGAGTGTGTATGTAAGCACCAGAAAGTCATTGGCAAATAAGCGATGCCGAATTTTGTTGTAACTTCGAGGCCAAAGACTTCATTTTCAGAGTTCAAATCTGCAGTCAAACGTTACCGTACATGTATGTGGCCATTGCTTTCCCACATTTTATATCCCATCCTATTTCCTTTAGTGTAAGTGTTAAGATATGTAACACTGTTTATTGAATTAAATATTTATTTTGAATTAGTTTTTTAGGGGCACATTCGTATTTTTTATTCCTTCTTTTAATTTAATCATGGTAATGAAACTTTACATAGATGGTAGAGGAATGTCAGGTGTTAACAGGCCGATTTTTTTATGGCGGAAATGGAGATCTTATTGCAGAGAAAATTACGCATCCTTGATTGTGATAATTCATGGGTTTTAAACTAATTGGTGACAATTTTTTTTACAAGAAGTACTTCTGTAGTAGTTAAATATTCTAAAATTTATGTGAATAATGTTTAATCTTAATCTATTTACTGAAGACAAAAACTGTCCTGTGATATTAATTATTTCTTCACTACAATATTCACAAGTGATAAAATAGAATATGACATTTGTGGACTGCACACTTGATAAAAAAAAATTTAAATGGATTTTCTTCTTCTGAGAAATGAAAATTGAGAGACATATTGAAATAATCGGGAGTTAACTGCGAAAAATCAAGAGAGATATTACGAGATAGGGAGGAAATACCTCCAAAATCGGAATTTATTTTCTTTCTTCTCCCGGCTTTAAAGTTTACTGTTCGGGTTTGTGGAATTTCAGTCGGGGCTAGTAAGTTTATTTAAGTCATCAGCCCGGGGCCTGTGCTTAAAACATTTCTTTAAGCACTGACCAGTACAGTACTTACTCTATTTAATCGAAGCATGTATATACTTACAGATTTGTCAATACGCTAACTGTAGCATACATGTAAAATACACTGTAATTGAATCATAGAAAGGAAGCTTCTTAATGTTGAAATTAATTACGTATGATTTCCTCCTCACAGATTTATTTGTGGGGTGTTTTTTTTGTGTGTGTGTGTGTGTGTGTGAAAAATTACTTCCGATGAAAACCGTTATCAATGGCCTCTCTCGCTTGCCATGTTTCTGTTTGTATACGAGGACTGGCTAGTATGACATCACGAGACCACGTGATCTGTCGTCTCATTAAAACTCGGAAATACTCGGCAATTTACGGAATCATTGTATCTTCTTCGCAATATAATCAATATCCGCACATGATATTATATTTTTAAACATTATATTCGAATTAGAATTTGTAAAGAATTACATTTATAAACTAAAAATTTTCATTTCTAGTCTCCTTTAAGAGCGAAAAGAAGACATGGTAGGTCTAAGTGCCTACATCTGCCAGTCATAAGCCAAGTCTTTAGGGTGTGGCCCTCACCAGACATGGAATTGGCAACGATCAGCCCTCTTTCCATCTACTGCCACACTGTCATGGAAGTATGTAATAGACTAAATTAGGGATCAAGGCAGCTCCAATGCTTCTGGGTTGCATCTAGGACATGTGATCATGCAAAAAAAAAACCTCCCTTCAAGATAGTGGCCAAAATTGTGCAAAAAAATAAGAACTGTGTATTTTTTTTTAAGAATGCATTATTTTAGGGGGGGGGGGTTGCTGTAAAATTCCCGTTTGTCACTCATGGCAATTATGTTGTAGTTATATAGCTGTAAATATGTCACATATTTCTGTGTGTCATGTGCTCAATTTTGATTGGTTAATAAGAAAGGTCAGAAGAGCAAGTTTGATACAGAGGCTGGTTTGGCAGGACAATGTGTTAAATGGCAGAATCAGTTAAAATGTCAAACACTTTTTGATTATTTTAGCAGTAGCAATTCTAATAACAGTCAGGGTGAAGAAGTTTCTGTCTTATAGGCACAAATGACAGCGAACAAACACTTCCTCAGCCTATCCCTTATCGGACAAAGCTAGTGTGCATACAGATGGCAGCGTTGAAAGTATGGAACGTCAAGGGAAAAAAGTACTCTTTCAATTTAGACTGGATAAAACATTGACCATGGTTGGAAATGAATTAAAAAAAATATTAGATGCTTTTGCATACGATGTGTAGAAACTGGCAAAAACAATTCTTTCACATTTGGAAATGCTAACTAAGGTAAGTTCTTTTATTTTATTTACATTTTTTTTTCTATTGAAATTTAGATGGAAAAAATGGTGTATACTAACAAGCAACCAAAAACAGGTTCCAATCAGTGCAAATCATGAGGAATCTCTGTATTGCTAAAAAAAAACATAGCACCAAGCACTGTGATCGGTCAATGAAATTGCATTTGGTAGCTTGTCATAATTTCCTGACGGTGTTTAATGGTGGATAACGTTTTTCTTCTTTTAATCAATCTGGATTATTGGTACCTGTTTCTTTTGTCACAAAATTCCTTCCTGTCTAGGTGAGTCACATTTCAGTATCACTGTAACGAATTATTGTGTGTTTGAAATGATGATACAATCACTGTTGTTTAAGGAGTTCCTGTCAGCATCATGATACCTTACAGTAGTCAGACAAATCCCAGTGCTTGAAACTTATATAATGCTTTAGTAAATAAGTTATTATTATTATTTGTTCCGATGATCATTGCAGCAAATGAAATTGACCCTGATCTGCTTATATCATAAGTAGGGACCCATCAACGATGTATATAATACCAACGGTTTTTGTTTTTAAATCATATACAGACAGGCATAATCACTTCCTTCATTACTAAAATTGAATAACTTTAATTAACAGTGAGACAGATTTAGTGCCATATTATTTTATCATTTAAACACCTTGATGGGATTTCTTTAAACAACTGAATTATCACAAGGCAACATACTTGGATGCTGTGTGGTCCTAGGTTAAGGTTCTTGCACAATTTGCATCTGATTTTGATCATTTGCCTTTTTTTTAAAAATATATATGTCTGTGCATTTCTCAAATACTTTAGTAAAATAATACAAATAATAATAATAAAATACTTTAATGCTTTTATTTATCGTCGAGCTTAATTTTTATTTACAGGATAGCAAGAGTGATATTATCTGAGTTAGTGCAGAAAGTGTGATGTAGTCCATTCATTAGCATCTTAATTGATGAGATTCAAATACCAAGAATCTGGTCATTTATGCCAGTATCATTGAACCAGCTATGTTTGTTTCTACAACTTCTTTTCTTGGTAATGCGTCAGTCAATAACACATCGCTGAAGCTCTTTTCAAAGAAGTTGTACAGTTCAAGGAAAAGAAGTAAAACCTCTTGAAAAAGTTGCTGGTTTTGGCAGTGATGGGAGGACATCAATCATGACAGGTCGCAAAAGTGGTGTAGCAACATGGTTCAAGGAGAAAAGCCCTCACTTGATCAGCATTCATTGTATGGCTGATAGATTGAATTTGTGTACCTCTCATGCATCAAAAAATATTCTGTACCTCAAGGAAACATTTGAAGGCACAGCTAAAGACCTGTAGTATTTTGTTAAGTAAATCTGCCAATAGAACATCCTAATTGAAATAAATCCAGAACATTCTGGAGTCCCTAACTGAAAGTCAGAGAGGTGCATGAAATAAGATGGCTGGCATTTTATGATGTACTATATGCAATTTTGCATGGCTTGGGGTGGGTGTAGGGCTCGTGAATTATTTCAAAAAGAATAACAAGACAAAAGAGTGTTAAGACTTGTTGAATAAATTCATAGACTACAGATTTGTGGCATGCATTAATATTATTATGGATATCATACCTTACTTAGCACAGCTTTTTACAAAAATCTGTCTTGGATGTAGTGGCTGTGTCACCGATACTTGATATTTTGAATTTTACCTTACAGAAAGCAGACACGGGAAAATCTTTTCACCAGACCTGTATGTCTGAAATATTGAAATCATCAAAGGATGGAGACAAAACTAAAATCACTTACAATGGTGTTGAACTTGAGTTATACATTGAAAAAAAGTTTAGATGATGTGTTTAACCTTTGCCACGAGTTTGTTTACAAATTTGCAGGTGGAGATGGCTACAAGATTTCCAAAGACCAGCACACAAGTAGCAGCAACATTTTAATTTCTTGATCTATGTAACCTCACATTCCTATCTTCTGAAAAACAAGAAATGTATGGTTATGACCAGATAAAAAGTCTTTGTGTTCGTTTTGGTCAGAAGAAGAAATAAAAGGAATAAATGTCCTCCTTTCTGTGACCCAAAACAGAGTGGTCTTTTGGTAAGACTATCATTAAAAGAAAAATGTACCCTAGAAACAAAATGTGTGGACTCTGGCAGATTGTAAATCAACATCATGCAGATGCCTTCCAAATTTTCAATTAGCATCAGTTGCCATGGTTATGGCATCCCAAACCGCTGACTGATAGAGAGGATCAGCAACAAAAATTGAACCAAAACTGCAGGAAGAAACCGTCTAGAAGAAAGGGTTCTCAACAGACGCATGATGATTTCAATTGAAGGACCTTCACTGAGAGACTTTAGCTTTAACAAGGCATTGGTAGAGTGGAGGATGAGGAAGGACTGGAGGCTATTTAGGAAATAGTGATCATGTTTGCAGAATAATGCAGTCACAATTACAGTCTGTCTGGATGCAGATGTATATATGTATTTTTTAAGAGTTAACTTTTATTGAAACTTTCCATAATTCATTTCGAGCTTTGGAAGTTTCATTAAAAAATTATTTTTTGTCATCCATGAAAGGAAAATATGTGCTTATCTGATCTTTCTTATTATGGATTTGACACACAGGAAGTACATGACAAATTTTTAAGATTGGCCAAAGGAGTGACACTATTTGCAGTTTTGATTCTTTAACGGTTAGTATGTAGATAGAATATTTGTTATTATAAAATATATGACTTTGATTTCAATTTAAGTGTTATACTATAATATGCAAAAGACATGCATTTAATGCACTTGTTGCTGCTCTTTTTGAATACATTGAGGTTTTATTGTGCACCATAATGGAAGGTCCCATTATTGCTACGTTGGTCCTCCCTTTTTCAGATTCAGTGGGGGCAAGTACCCACATTTATCAAATCCTAGATGCAACCCTGATGCTTTCTTTTCCAAAAGCCAGCTACCAGTGTTATCGTAATCAATCTAGTAACATTTTCACTCTCAGACATTTAGTATTGAGTTTCAGTTCATGGTTAGGTACATTGCCGTTATCAGTATAATTTGTCTTAAATGTCTCAACCAAGTTCATGTCAACGTGGTCACCCCTTCATTATTAATGAACATGGTAACTCTAACAGTTTTAACTGACTAAGCTAACAGTTTGCAACGCAGCAAAGGAGTCAATAGCTATAAATGCCAGGGTTAACAGGCAGCAGCACAACACATGGTGGATGGCAGCCTCAGAAAATCTGGATCTGATAAGGCGAACTAACAGTTGGTGACTATCTGTGTTTGAGCTTCATTCTTTGCAGTTCGGTCTGCACTATACAGTACACCACTTCTGCATATTGTAGTCCAAAGATCATTGCTTTTTGGTTTAATAGTGGAGGTACAATAAGCGGCCTTACAAAAAAACAGTCTGTACTGACTCCGGGGTTGAATCAGTCTCGACTGCCAATGAGTCACTTGTCATTAAAAAGATGTTGCAGAATCAAGGCAGTAGTTTAGAGTTTGGCAGCTGGCTCACCAGTTGCAGAGACAGTTTAAAAAAGGGATATGAATCCAAGTTCTTCCTCAAGCCAACTAACATCCATCATTGACTTGACATCTTGCTTGCCTGGAGAAAGTTTACCGCAGGTCGTGAGACTCCTTCATTTTCACAGTGCGTGGATCATTGTTGTCATGAATTGAATGGGCGATGAATGTTTCTGAGGTTCATTACATTTTGTTTATCCAACCTTGTCAGTTTTTTTTTAAATTTCCCCTTCGATTTCAGACTTGAAAATATCCGGAAACTATACATTAATAAGTGAAAAATTTATATAAGTTCTTAATTTAAGGTTTCGTGTTGATCTCATTTGAATAGCCTTCATAATTCTTCCGTTTCAATATTTTTGTCTCACCTGAGGATATGCTACTCGCCATGTCTTTCCTGTATAGCCTGCTTTAATCAGAAAGCATATTGATTTTATCGTTGTAAACAAATTGTGTTGCAACTTTTACATGCTATACACCTTCATAATCGGTAGCTGCATTCAGGGTAACATTTACTTAATCTAACGTTTATAGGCTAGTATTATCTGCCTCACGTACGTAAATATTATGATCAACCATTTTCGAGCTTTGTGTGCAATTTAATGAGACCGGTAAAAGGTTTGTAATGACAAATGTAGGCCAGACATAAGGTTTTACACTGTCGACAGTTTAGTTTCTAGAGGGCGACACAAAAACTGTGATGGGTATTAAACTTGATACATGTGTTGTAATAGTAGCACAGGTGTGCCATTTGTTATTTCGATTTGTTGCGTTTCAGTATTTTTCTTCATTTGTTTTACACCATACATTATCCACATTCTTTTTATTTTTTATTTTGGAGCATTGCTTTCACATGTTTTAAGGTATCTTAATGAAAAATGTTACAAATATTGTGCGTGCGTGTATGTGATTTTGATTTTTAATGTAGCTTTAACAACTTTTTAGTCCTATCGCAACGACGTCACAGTGTGGCAGTTTATAATGTTTAGCATTGGGGCATCATGCTGTTCCAACTAACTGCAGGATGCTGACACCAGAATGACCTTTCTTAATATTAACTTCTTAATGTTGACCGCCATGCGAGGCAACTGTTAGTACCATTTTGTAAGTTTAATAGAACAAGTGTCCTGTCAGTAGGAGTTGATTCTTAAGTGAGTCATATATAAATGATTTATGTTGTTCTCGTTTGATAAAACTCTATAACAGATAAATAAACTTTTTTTTGAATATCATTCTTTGTCTTGTTGCCAAGCAATTACGGCTTATGGATTGATGCTTGTCAATCCGTTTGGCATCAATACGTGGATTAGGGTTTGTGCTTAAATCAAATTATCAGACGTCTTACATTTCGAGTCGCACAACTTGGTATTTGCACGTGTCACCTAAATTACTATGCCTTTTGGCGAAGGCAAGATTATTCTGATCTGTATTTCACGGTCCATTTGTTTGTCTCTGTGTAGTATTCATCGTTTTCATGTATTATTTGCAGGCGAGACACATAACTGATATTTAATTGCGTCATAAGAAATACTGGTTATCTGAAAATTTGGTAAATGTAACCTATATTTAGAAATTTTGTGATTTGCTCTTATCTCTGCATTTGAGATCAGTCTATTATATACTTGTTACACAGCCGATATTATTAGTGCATTAATGAGAAGCTTTGGTAGCTCCGCAGTTTCAAGGAGACGACACGATAGTACATTACTACTTTCTTGGTTGGGTTTCGCCATATCCCGTCGAAATAAGAGTTAAATAATTTGGTATTTACAGGCGTCATGTGGAGAATTACAACTTTCAGTGAAAATTTGATTATTTTGACCTTTAAGCTTAACATGGCGAGACACTACTTTGGCTTAATGATTAACGTATCTGTCTTGCGCCAAAGAGGGTACGGGTTCGAATTCTACCATCGAACCAGTCTGGTTCAGCTACTAAAGTTTGCCTTTGGGAACATCACTTTATACAGATTAATCGGCACTAAATAACCTACATGCGATGCTGTACCGTAAAACAACAAACCAAATTTAACTTCAGACTTTAGCTCATTTTCTCAGGCAACATGAATACAAATGAATTTATGGTATTCGTGACTTGCAATCGGGCCATTGTTGGGAAATGTAGGCTATTTCTGAGTTGCAATCGAGTCATAGTTGTGAAGTTTTCTACCTTACTAATATAATTGAATATATGTTGTTTTTTTAGGAGAATACAGTTTGCTTTATATATTAGCCTTGTGCGGCTGGATTCGATCATTGATGGCACCTTTATCTTGCATAACTTCGTATATAATCGGACTCTTTTTATGTATGCAGTATGCACCTAAACTGAAACTCCCGTGTGGAGACATCTTTCCATGTAGGGTCCTACGAGGTGATAAAACATATTTAGTTTAAATGTAGAAGCATATTTCTCTTAAGATTTGGTCTATCTAAATTGCTCATTCATATATATATATATATATATATATATATATATATATATATATATATATATATATATATATATATATATATATATATATATATATATATATATGGGCAAGATTATTGGGAAGCAATAATTGAATACGAGTCCCCTTAGACAAGAAAAAATATTAATTTAATCACACATATTAAGTGGTAATTTCACTTCAACGTAAGTTATATCAACAGGATTTACTAACAGTGTCTAATTTTGATTTATTTCATCATCACAACGTGTGGTCAAAAAAGCGCGATGTCGACGACTGATTGCATCACCTTCCTCTCGAATGTGTTCCAACATTTCCTATTTCCTCGAGTCTTCCTCTCCCAACTGCCTCGTCCTTCATGGACTTCCTAGATTTTACTCTGTACTCGTCATTTCTCCTTTTCGGACTCCCCTCGTCACTTCTTTTTTTCTCCCCGGACTTCATGCGTCCCATCTCTTTTTTGATTTCTGTCTTCGGAGTGTCGAGTGTCTCTCTTTCCTCACCACCACCACCCCATTAATTCTCTCTCTTTCTCTCTCTCTCTCTCTCTCTCTCTCTCTCTCTCTCTCTCTCTCTCTCTCTCTCTCTCTCTCTCGTCCTTCACAGCGACAGGTAATCAATTACCACGATAGCTCTGTATCGAAAGGTTACCGTATGCTACTACATGCTCGATTACTATTGCATACAATTCACAGATCCAAAACTTACAAGATTACTTAAACTTTACAAAAGCAAATATAATAGGTAATTATCATTATCTCATGATAATCAGTATCGTCAATGGAAGTTATTTCATATTTAATTCATATAACCCCAAGAAATTCTACACATATGACAATTTGGATCGGATGCAACCAATTCTGCTAATGAACTAATAACTAAAATTGAACGATTAATTGCATAGCAACTCTAGCATCAACACATTTTCATGAAATTTAATAAATGATACAAAATATAGAACCTAGGCCTATCAAACAAATTTGCATACAAAAAATTAAAAAATAGAATATTACGTGAAATTAGAATTGCGCACCTAAATGCTGTTAACTTTAGAACTTGTGCATCCAGCACTAAACCCTGTATTTCTCTTAGGACATATACCTAGTCCCTTTCTTGTTTAATGATAAAAGCACCGTTTCATAGGCGTCCTCGGAGTCAAACTTAGGACCAAATAATTCCAATCAAGGTTATCACTTAAAATTCTCACTATTTCAGGCTGTACGCCTTAAGTTTGTTCTGGCCGATCATAAGCAGCGGTTTCTAAACGTTTCCAGAAACAATCTTTTCTCTCGTCAGTCAGAATCTCTGAATTACGTTATATAACTATTCCCTTTGAAGAATTACTGTTTGACATGAATCGGAAGTTATGCTATCTCTTTCCCAAAGACCGTGATAAGATTTCACTGAGTCGGAACTCTGGCTGAAGTTTTTAATCACTGATATAGAAGAAATTAAGAATAAAGGTCGGAGTGACCCTTCACAAAAACTTACCCGGTCTAAATTTGATAAAATATATGCATTCAACTTTAAGGTTCAATTCTTATGAAAATTCGACACTTTACAAAGGCCCTTTCTTAAGACAAAAATCTGGGATTTTGCTCTCCGAATTTTGAAGTTGCATCAAGTTATTTTTACATGTCCTTAAATGACCTCTTCACCTCAGAACCAATTAGTCTACTCAGACAATCTGCTCATACATTGGCGCTAACCTTAATGTAACGCAATTGAACTTGATATTGCTGAAGAAATAATGATCATCTCATTAAAAGACCATTTGTCAATTAAGATTGGCACCAAATAAGCAAGTGGTTGGTGGACAGTTCCCAGAATAAACTGTCAACCATACAGATAGCGCTGGAATTTAGAGATCTAAAAGATAATCGCTATGCATTTCTTTCAGTAACCGAATAATTACGCTTCGCCAGCAACAGCTTACTTCTACCATAATCAACCATGAATAAGTCCCCACAATGCTCCAGCAGCAAAACTGCACCAAGACCCCCAGTCAGAAGCGTCGGTACGTAAGACAAAGTCTTTGTCACGTCTGGTAGTCTCACTACGGCGTATGACGTCAGCCTATCTTGAATTTCGGAAAGGCTCTCTCACTGTCCAAATAACCTTTGTCGGAGCCTGAAGTTTGCAACATACGATAATAACCTGCAAGTCCTAAAAGGGATCACACGTCTGTTTTTGTAGTTGGACGTGTGGCGTTCCGAAGTTAGTCGACTTTAGCACTGTCTGGGGTTAATGTATCTTCACTGAGTGTGTATCCTAGATAAGTTAGTCTCCGAAATCCTGTGTGACAATTTATTGGTCGTGCGGCGATCAACGTCTGTCTAAGTCGTTCCTGACGTTTTCTCAGTAATATCACGTGTTCTACCCAGGTAGGTCTCGCAAATAACAAATCGTCCATGAATTTTACCTCCGGTTCCTCTTAAAGGTTCTAACAGTTTCCTCATCATTCGGGTGAAAATGCTGGGTGCATTCTGGACCCCGAACGGCATGATTGCCCATTGGTAAGTCCCATCTGGTGTCGCAGAGGCAAGTTTTGGATGCTCTTCCTTACGAACTGGAATTTGTCAATATCCTTTGGACAAGTCTATTTTAGAAAAATACTAGGCGTTGGTCACCTTGGCAAATATGGACTCGTGACCCGGTAAAATTTCGACCTGAAAATCTGTGATCCTGTTTAATTTACGATAGTCGACACAAAAGTGGTGATCAGCATTCTCCTTCTGGACCAAAATAACCGGTGAACTATGCAAATTCGGCTAGCTCAGTGACTCCTAAGTCAAGCATAGTTTTAATTTCGTCCCGTAGAGTTTCTAACTTCGCATGAAGCAGTGATTATGGTTCGAGTTTCACAGGCGTTTCATTCATCAGCTTCAAACAGAGCCCTTCCAAGTCTGTTATGCCTGACCTTTCTGTCAATACACTTGGATAACATTGGGTTATCTCATCCACCTATTAAAGTTGTTTTGACGTTAACGTTACGTCGAGGACGACGGCGACGTAGGGCTCATCCCTCGTCAATTAGACAAACCGAGGTGAAAGAAAGAATCACGGCTATGATTATTATCCCCTAGCTTCCCACCATTTCACGTTTCCGATTATGATGTGCCATCGCGATAAACGTTCTAAAATCAGTGACGCTGGCGAGATCTCTGCCTCCCCAGGTGGTTGGACGAGAGGGTGCACTCTCTTATCGCTCAGTCATCACACTAATATCTTCTAGGGTCACGAAATCACGCTCCTCTAAAATTACTATCTGGTCTATCCGATACGTACTGAAGACATATTCTTTTAAGATCTCCTCCCGTATGCCTATGTAAGTGAGCGCGGTTGCTGTCATTTTGATTCACTTATCGAATAGCACACAACACGCAATTATGAAACGGTGCGTGTGTCTCCGTTGTTCGCTTAAACGAATCTGAAAAGTTTGCAAAAACTTTCAGCCGACAGATCGTAATGCCTGAACAGCACTTACTAGAGAACGTCGTAATAGTCTACTCCAGTCGGTGACATATTATGATAGACATCCTTGGCAGCTCCTTGCAAAAATGCCTAGATTTTAATGGGCGACTGGTCTTTGGGTTATTCTCTCTTTTTCTGCCGCCTGTTGTTCGCTGTATTCCATGAGGCTCCGCTCTACACATTTCTCTAATTGGGTCCTTTCATAACCTAATTCCACTTTACCAATAGACTTAAACTATCTGACCAACTGCTTATCAGTTGCCATTCTAGTCTACTGGACTGTATCAAAACCAATATCCTTAGCTTAGTGTATTTACTAACTTTTACTGCCTTACAGGAAACAGATTCCTTAAGAATACTTACCCGTAGTATATTCCAATAAAGTCTGAACCAACGGACTTATTTCATTCACTCTAAAGCAACCTAACAGCGTTTGGCAGGATACAATAATAAATTTCTCTCCGAACTCTGCTTGCTCGCAACAAAAGTGTGCAATTACTCCATAGGAACGTCCTTAATTTTCTCTTCTCGCAATAGTAATTAAAGACAATATTTCTTTCTGAATTACTTGAATATAGAACGACGGCCACCAATGAAATCATTTCAGATACGGGATTATAATTTCTTGCAATGTCAAAACATACATTAAGGAAACATCAAACAATGGTATGCTCTAACTACAGATTGCAGAGATATTGACTCGATTCACTCTCGTAATTTCTTGTTTAAACAAAAACCAAATTCATCATTGCTATCGATACTTGTTCAATATCTTACTCAGCCTCTGTCACTCACACTGTTCAAAGAAAATCCAGGACGAAAGCCGCCATTTTGTGATATCTTTGTTTTAGTTCCTAGTCCTTTCTCGGAACTCGCCACTTCTCCTTTTCGGACTCCACTCGTCACTTTTCTCTTTTCTTCCTGACTTCACTTGTCCCATCTTTTTTATCTCTCCGGAATTCCGTCTTCGGACTGTCGGGTCGCAGTCTTCTCTCAGAAAATTGCTTCCTTAAAGGACAAAATTATTCCTAAATCGCAATATGCGTCCTAGGAGTCAAACGTCTCTCTCAGAAAACTTCGGACAAAAGAATTCCCATCAAGATTGTCATTTGAAATTCGCATTACTTTCAAGGTTTACGCCTTAATGTCGCTCTGACCAATCATAAGCAGTAGTTTCTAATAATTTTCCTAAGACAATCATCTCTTTCGTCAGTCAGAATCTCTGAATTACGTTGTTTGAGATTCTGAACAAAATATGTCTGGGGACAATCAAAAATTCGCTAGAGAATGAATGGCTGGGTTCATTTACTGGATTTTTAGAATGGTCATTTTGGAAGTTTTTAAAATTCCTTTCGAACTGTACTTTAAAGCACAAAAACAGCTCTAAATCTTTGAATTGATTTCGCAAGGAGCACATGTCAGCAGTATAAATCTTGTAATCGTTTTGGCAACACTAGATACTTTATGAATAGTCCCAATGAACAAGTGTCATGAGTAGAGCATTCCCAAATATTGGTATCGTTTTTGGACTATGGGACACTTGATGAGTAGTCAAAAATAAAAACTACATGTCAGCAGTTTTAAGTCCCAAATCGTTTTCGCAACACGAGACACTTGATGAATAGTCCTAATGAACAAGTGTCATCAGTAGAACAGTCTCAGTTCTTATAACCTATTTTGTAATGAATACGGGATACTGTTATATCAGTCCCAAATCTTGTGATCGTTTTCGTTAGAAATAAGGGAAAACAGAAGAACAATTCCAAATCTTCTAACCTATTTTGTAATGAACACGGGATACTGTTAGATCAGTCCCAAATCTTTTGATCGTTTTCGTTAGAAATAAGGGAAAACAGAAGAACAATTCCAAATCTTCTAACCTATTTTGTAATAAACACGGGATACTGTTAGATCAGTCCCAAATCTTTTGATCGTTTTCTTTAGAAAAAAAGGGAAAACAGAAGAACAATTCCAAATCGTTTAACTTTTTTTTTCAAGGAACACGGGGCACTAGCAGAACATTGCTAAAAGTTTTATCATTTTTCGCAAGGAACACGGGGACTATAGTAGAATGATGTCCTGTATACATTCGTAATCGGTGCATGCATGACAGATATCACAGCTCCATAAAAGGTCAGTTACATAAATATCATTTTGAAATATCAAATGAATGAGCATCTTCATTATGTCATTGTATCATTACACAAACGATTCCAAAAGGTTTGGTATGTTTGATACACAAATTAGGACAAGGCAATCTGGAAAATCTGCTGTTGACAACATTTTAATTTGTGAATCATGATAGACTTAAGATACGTAATACAAATGTGAATCAGGATAGACTTACGATACGTCATACAAATGTGAATCAGGATAGACTTACGATACGTCATACAAATGTGAATCAGGATAGACTTACGATACGTCATACAAATGTGAATCAGGATAGAATTACGATACGTCATACAAATGTGAATCAGGATAGACTTATGATCCATAATACATATGTGTATCAGGAGAGGTTTACGATTCGACATAATGACATCCACATAACAACTGTGAATCATGATAGACTTACGATCCAAAAATAAAAATGTGAATCAGGATACACGTTTACGATACGTCATATAAATGTGAAGAGGGATAGACTTATAATATGCCATACAAATGTGAATCTGATTAGACGTCGTACAAATGAGAATGGAAGTCGGCATAGACTTAACCGACCGTCATACAAAATTAGACTACAAAGACTCACATTGCGCCGTACAAATGGGAGTCGTGACAGACTTGTAATATGTACTACAAATGTGAATCGCTATCGACCTACGATCCAACATGCAGCTGCGAAACTGGATGCAGATGTGTGAAAGTTACTATGATATCATTGGTTCAAGGACAATTAATTATTCATGGACATACATAGATATAAGCGTTACCATATATAAAAATATTAATCAATAGTCATTTTCCAGTATAATGAGAAGAATGTAGGAAATTAATTTTTATGTAACTGAAAAGGACAAAATGTTGTTTAAGAGTTTGTTCAACATGAGTGTTCATTTTTGTTTTCCAGCAGTACAGGTGTCGACACAATTTGTAAACTTTTCAGAGCATCTGACGCCGTTGCACACGTTCGGCATTGGACTGAACGGAACCTTTCTGCACGGTTGAGAGCACTTATGATACGCCTCTGCACATGTCACACGACACTTGACACTCCCTTCAACTTCCAAGACTACGAAACTCACAAAAACAACGAGGAGGGCGTACTTGAGCTGGAAAACAGATGGAATGCATACATTAGTGACAGCCGCCGTAGAAAATTGATGTTCTGTAATGACTAAAGTACAATTTGACTACAAACGATGGAGAGGTTTAAGGAGAAATGTTACTGCCATTTTATAGCTGAAGATACGTTTAAATTTTATAGAACTTACTGTAGAATACAAGGTTGATTGGAACCGGACCGTAGTGAGCATACGCTTTGCTTTATTCTGTGAAGATGGGAACCAACACTGGAATTGCTAATGCAACTAGTTTGATAACGTTTTAAACTGATATCACCATGTAGCGTACACACGAATTGTACCGTCTATGCTTGGTGACGATTGATTGTTATGCAAACGATAAACTTGTCTACATTTACTCGCGATATATCAAATACGCTTGCATGGTATAATGTGCGCACCAATACTTTCTTTACAACGGACACGAGCATTATTGCTTACCATTATATGTGAAGACTTAAATAATTCAAATAAATATACATATATATATATATATATATATATATATATATATATATATATATATATAATAATAATAATAATAATAATAATAATAATAATAATAATGAGAACTTTGTATAGCGCCTAATCTTTCGAAGCTCTAAGCGCTTTACACCATCAATAATGATATGACTACACTACAGAACAACAAATGACAAAAACCATGAAATTGGAAAACATAAAAACATGATGAAAACATAAGATACAAAACATGATTAATTAATGGGCAATTCGTTCCACGTCGCCGGGCCCTGGTGTGCAAGCGAACGTTGTCCATACGACTTTGTTTTCACCTTGGGAACAATGAGTATACGATTATCAGAAGAAGAGCGTAAGGATCTAGCTGGTGTATACACATGGGTGAGGCTGGATAGGTATGTTGGACTGGAGTCTGTCATTGAAACATAACACAGAGAACAAATTTTGTGTTTGATTCTGTATGGAATTGATAGCCAGTGTAGGGTACAGAGCAGTGGTGGGGTGTGCTCTGATCGAGGTACTCTAAAGATGATCCGTGCAGCTGTGTTTTGAACTTTTTGAAGTTTATGGAGTAAATATTGTCACGAACCAGACAGAATTGAGTTACAATAGTTCAGTCTTGAAAGTACTAATGAACACACTAGTGTTTTAGTGGCATAAACTGAAAGATATTTACGAATGGAACTGTATATATATATATATATATATATATATATATATATATATATATATATATATATATATATATATATATATATATATATATATATCTCTGTGTGTGTGTGTGTGTGTGTGTGTGTGTGTGTAACTGCATCTCTAATTATATCATCGAGTTCAATAGCATATTAACTGAATCTGGCAAAATTGACCATTGATTGTATGCATTGCATTTTGGGAAGAGAGCTTTATTAATCGTAGATGAAATAATTTTGATACATATCAAGTTGGAACGTATCAATGGTTCTTATAAAAAAAATCTCTTGTATTGTATTAACATTATTTAAAACTGCCATAATGACGGCTGATAATGCTTTAATACTTGTAACGGTAATGGTTGTTTTGAGTCATCAGTTAGTTGACCGATTTTTTTTTGTCTTGGTAATCTTTATTTTATTTGACATTTACTGCCCGTTTCCAAGACAGATTGTGACGCACATAAATCAAGTGAGGAGGAAATAAAATTGCAAACAATTGAAGATTTACCATATAGAGACTAATGATGCGAGGTGACTTGCCAAGCTTTGCATAATTCTCTCGCGTCTGTTCGAGATTTAACATGTTACGAGATTCCGTGGAAACAAGAGACTGTTAGCTGATTATTAACAAAGGTAATATAGTGAAAACTCCTTTCCCTGTGATCATGCTACCTACATATTTATTAGAGTAAACCCTTTGGAAACACTTGTAATGAAACGGCAACATAGTAAATAGTCAAATGATAAAACGATTTCCAAGACAAAAAATTTGGTTTAAATTATTCGCTGTCTTAAAATGTGCTTTAGTCGAATCTCACTACTCCAATTGTATTCTAGATAACCCCATGCATTTTAGCTCATTAGTTTGTATTTTTATTTTCTTTCATTAACTAGCGTGCTGTCGTGATTAGTCGAGAAAGAATCATTTAATGTTTTACAGATTCAAGATTACGGAGAACAAATTAATCTGTTAACTTGTCGATATACATCATAAAAACGATTACACCCACTTTTCTGAATGGGCATAATACAATGGAAAGATGGTCTCTGAACAATTACAAAGTGTGGGCAGCGACAACGACAATCTACAAACAAGGACGACTAAATGTTGACAATGACGACTAAATACAGAAATGAAATTAGAAGAATGGGATAGAAGAAGAAAACAAAGTGGGAATTAGACAAATAGATGAAACTTAAAAGTGGGATAGAAGAGGAAAACAAAGTGTTAATTAAACCAATAGATGCAATTGAGGAATTGGGATAGTGTGTGGTAGATAACTAGGAACTTACTGGGAAACAATTGCTGAACCATGACGATTTCAGGTAAGGTAACATCCAAACATCCATGTATTGGCTTTTTCAGTCACAAATTATATAATCAGTTAACAGTTAAAATGATTAAGTATCAACTTTGCTGAATGTAGAATCAGAATAAAGTAGTAACATGGAAATTTGGTGCCGAACACATATTCTGATTAGGGTTTTGGGATGGGTTTGGTATTTTTAGGTTAAATGCAATGCGACAACACTGGGCACAATTTGTAGGGTTAGTTAAATGCAATGCGACAACACCGGGCACAATTTGTAGGGTTACAGTTTTTAGTCCTTATTTAGGTTGCCTTGTCTATGATTAGACGGGAGCTGTGGTAGCTCACTTGTTAGGATTGGACTTGTAATCCGAGAATCACTAGTTCGATATCATCTCAGGCCAGTCTGTGTTAGCTGCCACATTGTGTCCTTGGAAAAGTCACTTTGTTTCTATTTCCTCGGCATGATATCGCCGATAATGAGTTAGAATTTCCAATCAATTTAAATTTGGTGACAGCAGTACCAAATATTTGAGACTTGTCCCGGGAAGAATAATAATAATAATAATAATAATAATAATAATAATAATAATAATAATAATAATAATAATAACCCCATTGGTCTTCAAGTTCTACAATGATAATAATAATAATAAAAATAATAATAATAATAATAATAATAATAATAATAATAATAATAATAATAATAATAATAATAAGGAGGAGAAGAAGAAGAAGAAGAAGAAGAAGAAGCTTACCATTGTCGGTCTGGATGACGTCGATTTAGACTGTTTAAGGGCAGCAGTATGCACCTAGGTGTGATTATGAATCTTAGACAACTCCCTTTATATATGTATACCATCTTGAAAAACGACTTTCTAAAGGTCGAGTCCTTGCGCTTGCTTCTTACGTGAACTACACCCACAACATCATTTTCCGGATGTAACTAATTGCCTCCAGCCCTTCATGCCAACTTCTTAGTGTAAGTGCACACTTCGAATGGTTTCATGATTAATATGCTCCGACAAACATGTTAATTTTAAGTACATAATTTGTTGTAAATATTGCTTTAATAATTAACTTAACTCAGTATGTTCTTTCATGCAGCGTGTATTATGATTTTGTGGAAACGACGCTTTGGATTAAACTTTTTTGGTACTTTCATCATTTATTAAGAAGAAAACTGAACCACTACTTTTATAGCATTACTAATTCTCCTGTTTGTCCTCCATATAATATTTTACATTGTGTGTGTGTGTGTGTGTGTGTGTGTGTGTGTGTGTGTGTGTGTGTGTGTATTTATATAAAGCTTAGTATGATTTATTTTACAATAAGTATATGGACAACTTAAATCATCTATCAAAGTACGAAAAGGTGAAAATTGACATTAACGTATTGAATTGCCATGCTACATAGATAATATGAATATAGCGTGTGGAGATCCAAATGGTGGCACTAGTAGATTACAGTTCTGTCCCCACCCCACCCCATATGGTGACCTGTAAGAACAAGGTAAGAACAGAGCTGTTTTGATTAGTATAATTAATCGAGTAATTATTTGTTTCATTTATATATCAAGTTAAGTACGGTTTAAATTGATATATTTCGGTCGAGGATAAATTCTGCACCAATCACATGTTTCAGACCTGAAAGTTCGCAGCACGTGATGAGAGATCATTAAAATGTTATCCGATTCCTAATAATGAAGAAGAGGTGGCAAACTGCGTGACTTTCTTAGCTTAGGACCGGAGACATCACTGGTTCGAGACTCGGCCTCAACAGCTTCGGTGAGTAATACAACTAACCATGCATTCTTCACTCCATCCACTTGCCAATCGGTATAAGCTCTGCGGTTACGCGTAACATCCCAATAATATTGTTATATTATATATTTAATTTATATTGTTTACTTGAGCCTTTCCGAGACTGAGGATAGAATGTTTGACGACCTGACTATTTTGTTGGCTGAGGATTGTGTCTACATAACTTTTGCTGTTTATAAAAAAGATGTTTACTTGAATTCAAGTTTGAGGCCAGACATTTTTATTTACGAATTAGTGAATATTTTCCATTTAACATGACCCACATCCTGGGCAGTCTATTTTGTCTTAGGTCATGACCCACATCCTGGGCAGTCTATTGTGTCTTAGGTCATGACCCACATCCTGGGCAGTCTATTGTGTCTTAGGTCATGACCCACATCCTGGGCAGTCTATTGTGTCTTAGGCCATGACCCACATCCTGGGCAGTCTATTGTGTCTTAGGTCATGACCCACATCCTCGGCAGTCTATTTGTGTCTTAGGCCATGACCAATATCCTCGACCGTCTATTGTGTCTTAGGTCATTAGGCAAGCCATTAATCATTCTTCCTGTAAGTTCAGTCTTTGGAATCATTTTCAGATGTGTTCAGACATGTTACGATATGAAACGTTTATTTAAATTGCTTTATTTAAATTTAAATTGCTGACTGGAATCATAAGTACTCATGATACTATCTGGACTAAAACTACTTTGGAATTATTGAAAATTATATCAAAGACATTTTGGATTATAAAGTTGCGATACATGAGGAACATTGGTACGTCACAGTATTCAAGACTATATATAATATAAATATGCTCTCTCTCTCCCATGCACCAAGTGCAGCCACAATATGATATGATATATTAGGTTAAAAACCTCAACCTCAGAGCTTGAGATGGCTGAACATCCACGTAAGTACATGCTGCAAACAGGTCACTAACGAAGGCTCAGCATACACTAGGCCGATAAATCAACCTTTCATCCGTTATGATGTTGATATTGGGGTCCCCAACATCAACATCGTAGCGGGTGTAGGGCCGATTTATCGGCCTAAGCATACACGTGCTCGGGTATTTATATAAAGCAAGCATAAACGACTTTCTCCTGGGCGCGGGCTAGATAAATGGCTTTTAAAGTTACACAGTTTGCATAAACAACTTTCTCCTGGGCGCGGGCTCGATAAGTGGCTTTTAAAATTACATAGTTTGATATGGCGTGCAGGTCGTAGTTGATTCACTAACAATCTAACGTGAGCTATTAAGAATCGGGCGGATATTATGTATATGTATTTACATAAAGCACACGGAGAGGTACAACATACCGGTATGCAGATCTTCTTTGATCTCGCAGAGGCTGTGATACAATGCGGATAATAATTTACAAAGCGTTGGTTTTCATTTAAATAACTCGTGAGCTTAACTGTTGTGATTGCTCATATATATTATAAAATGCTATTGATTTCTTTTTCATTTCGAAACTCGTCTATTACTTCATTATAATTTAACGGTACATCAGCTCTTAAATGGTTATATTGCAATGAGGCAATTTGAGTAGAATGCCTTGCCTTAAAAAAATAAAATAAAAAATAAAAAAATAAACATCGGTCCAGCCGGTCTGATTTTAGCAGGATCCGGATCCTCGCCCTGATGGTCGCGAATCAGAAACACCACTTCGACAGAATTTTTTAAAATAAAAATAGTTTTTCCTGTTTAAAGCTATATACTGTACATTTTTTAAAAAAATCTGAACTCGTGGGCATCAGACGTAAAAAGTAGTAATTTAAATGTAGTGGCTAATGAAGTAGCTGTTGAGATAAAGCGTAATAAAGTACGAGGCTGCATTCATGTATAGTTAGGTACTTGAAGGAGGATATATGCATCATACATAAGTAAAGAGAAGAAAATTCCAGTTAACTTCTGAATATAACAAAATGTGTAATCCTTTTTTTCTTGATAATGCCGCTTCTTGACGGATGTAAACAGTACAGTCTTTATTTTGTGTCTTAACTGAATGTGTACGCGCGTGCGTGTGTGTGTGTGAGATTTGGATTTTTAACATAGCTTTAAAAAAATCAGACATATCGTGACAATGTCCGCAGTGTTGCGGTTTATAGTGATGTCTAGCACTGAGGCATCATGCCACAGACATGCAGTATCAAGTGCTACATAGTCATATTATCTTGACACCAGGTCAACGAGTCCTAACAGAACCTCTTAATGCTGAGCGCCAAGCGAGGCAGCTGTTGGTACCATTTTATAAGTCTTTTGTATTACTCTGCCAAGGTTCGAACCGGCGATCTCCCACATCCGATGCATACATTTTTACCACTAGGCTAGATTGATGAGTCTATCGGATGTATGTGCGAGAGTGTATTAAGTTCTTTTGTTCTTGACTTACCGCGTGATGAAGTTTCTCCTGAGCAAACGTTCCATGTGTATACAGTTTAGAAGTTAAAAAAAGACAGAGCTGGAGCGGTCGTGTCGTAACTGAAAGCAGGCCAGTTCGTAATCAATATAAAACAAATTGGCAAAATTCACGATCGAAATCTTGTCTAGAAACTAAAACTAAATAATTCAATAGAATGATATACAAGTTTAATGCGTTCATTTTTTTCTCTTCAGTTTTCTTACAGTGAATAATTCATACAATCATAATTTGTTAAAAATTATGTATATCCTTGTCCCCCCACCCACTGAATGTTTAGTATAAGACATTTATTTGGAATATAAAAGTGTCAGTGCACCGCGCTAGAATATTCAATTGCATGTGATTTTGACAAGCACTGACTCAGCTAAATAACTTTCTTGTATCAGAGAACTACTTTTTATAATAAGGGAAGTGATTCATTTTATGACTATTCATACGGCCGTTTCGATGATGGATGCATTAAGTACAAATTTACAAATGACGGTTAATAGTGTATGGTTAGGTTCCTTTTTAATGAGTGAAGTAGCATCTAACCACAAAATTATGGCAGATTTCGAGGCTAGATTGATGAGTCTATCGGATGTTTGTGCGAGAATGTATTAAGTTCTTTTGTTCTTGACTTGCCGCGTGATAAAGTTTCTCCTGAGCAAAAGTTCCATGAGTATACAGTTCATAAGTATAAAAAAAAACAGAGTTGGACATCTATCATCTGGAAAATTCTGCTCATTACAAGCAGAAAAGAGACTGATATATGCATTTATTGACTTGCCCTTCGTTTCTTATGGAATAATACTAATGAATAATACTAAAGACGTAGTAATGAACGTTCTCATTACAACGTATAAATGACTGACCGTAGCAATTGCATTCAAAGGGATTATAACGCTTTATAAGATATAATATAATACAGTCTTTATAACGCTTTATAAGATATAATATAATACAGTTTATCAGTGTAATAATTGCAGATTTATCAGCGCTGAATACTAGAAAAGTGTTTATAGAACGAGACTGTCCCGCCACCTTTCTTGAAGTATGATTTAATCGCAAAGTTCGCATAATTATTTGCTCTTGTTTAATGCTTATATTAACAAGTGTATTCTTTTTGTTATTAATCCAATTTGACTTATGACGAGGAATATTTTTGTGTACAATATTAACACAATACGTAATCAAAGTCAATGAAGCACGAAGTCCAGGACACACTGACAAACTCATTACAAGATAATGAACAGTGTTAGAATTAGAATGTTACACTCTTCACATTCGACCGATTTTAAGTGGCGAAACAACTGCCCAAAATGTCCTAAGAAATAGTGTGTGTGTGTTGCATACTTGTTACTATACTGCCCAGTTTCCTCTGTATTGGAAATCCTTTTATTATTTGGTTAATAATACACAGTAAAATATATAGAAATTTAGTTTGATCAACACACCCATCGACACTCGTATTTGTCTTACACAGTATCACATAACTTGACCAACGTCAAAAGCAGCGTCACAATGGGTGGTACTGATCTTTTTGTGGAATGGTGTTGCACTCACCGAGGGATGTGTACTTGCCAAGTTTTACGACTACATAGCCAAACGCGAAACTGGCATAAAAGCAAAACTTAACAAGGTGTAACAGACAGACGGATAAGGGTCACCCTGGATGCCCTATGTTATTGTCGAGATTTTAACATATGATATGCAGACAATTGCCAACTCTCATTTGTAGCACATTTATTGATTAAAAAGTGCTGAGTTAGAAAATAAATTACTCTATTTTATTGACCTAATTCAGCTTATAACAACTCAAAACAAGTTTGGTTATATACTGTTTTTACCAGCTACATTCACTCGCACGTGATGTAACTTTTTTGTTTTGATGCATTATTGTTACACACCATACAACGGAGTTTTTTATGCATTTTTGTCATACATTATGTAACTTATTTGTGTTGATGTAATCTTCTGGCCATTATAACTAATTATATTTGCTCTACGGTGGCAGGGTCCAGTTTCGTAAATTGGCCCCTGGCAAATTTCTTGACTTAAGGGTATGGTGTGAGTTTTTGAGCTACTATTGTGTAATAATTAAAGATATGGATAAATTTGTGAACTAGGTGTTTCAGGCTTGTGTTGTTCTTGAAATTGATGTCAGACATGTGCACTTTCCATAGTTACTCTGCAGTATGTTGATTGTGAAATACCAATAGTCGGCTAGGAAGAAGAGCTAGCCTCCCATAGCAGTAGACACGTGGGTTCAAGGCAAGTAGAATATCTAAAAAACGGCATGGATGACAACTATAATGAATTGCATCAATCTATTTAGTAGACAATGTTTTTCAAAATTTTCATCTAGGAAAAGGCCTTGCGTTTGCACTGTAAGCACCACATGCTGTCAAAAATGGCCTTCGGATGTGAAAAATGCATGTATAAAATAGGGGTTGGGGTACATAAATATTTTTTTCTAAGAACTTCAGTAGACTTGTCAGGTCATGTGTGTGATATGATTATGTTGCACTACATAATACCTATCCAGAAATATGTACCTTTTTGACCTCACTAGCGTATTATATTTTTAATGAATTTTTATATTAGGCAGTGCATGCGACATTAAATTTGTACATAAAAACTGGACCCTGCCCCCTACACGTGGTTATAATTCCAGATCTATGATGCGACATCGAGAAATACAGTGGTTGCTTGCTATGTGCAGAGTATCATAGTATCGAGCGTACACGTAAATGTCCATACGTTCGTGGAAAAGAAAAAGATAATAGTATGCTTTACGTACATGTAGTCAATGTTTAAAGTCATTAGCTAACGACTAGAATATCTGGAATTCTGGTGTAAATAGGGCAGCACCAGGTCAAGAAATAATTACACATAACTGCCATAATGAACTTAAACGTTAAAGCGATTGAAATATTTTCTTTCTAATCGACTGTAATTATTCGCTTTTCACATACAAGGAGTATCCACAATCGGAACACATACATCTCGATACCAGTACACGCATGTGATTGAAAATATTCCTCACAAATAACAACAAACCACAACTTGACTTCTTCTTCTTCTTCTTCTTCTTCTTCTTCTTCTTCTTCTTCTTCTTCTGTATTCCATCGTGTCCGATGATGATTATTGTTGTGCTGCCCACAGAGTTTACGCATATGGCTCCTGAATCCAAGGCTGGAAGCACACAGGCTGTTACAGACTGGGCATTGGAAGTCTGTAAACTTTATTATCTCGGATGCTGCGATGTACCGTTTTTCTCTAGAGTTGTGAGTCGTCGGCGGTGGTCATCCACCACTACTTCAACAACCTTTGTGATGAGCGTGCTTCATGTCGACTTTTTCTTGACAGAGGCTTCCAGCTTGCTGGGATGGATTCCGCACCATTTAAGGTTTCACTTAAGGTTTCTTTGTTCCTTTTCATGGGACGCCATCGTTTCTGCTTCCCCCGCTTGAGCTCGCCATAGAAGAGCTGTCTCGGTATTCTGATCTTCTCGATTTGAATTACGTGGCCACACCATTTGAGCTGGGCTTTAGAAGCAATGTCTAAATACTAGAAATACAGACCCTTTTGAGGACTTCTAAATTTGGCACCCTGTCTTGCCATCTGACTGATGTGCATGATTGACCGAAGTGAGCGCACGTGAAATTGCTCGAGCTGTTTCACATACCTCCAGTACACAGTCCAGATTTCACCGCAATATAACAGGTGAGGTCGATAGCTTTAGAGACATTGATCTTGGTGGGTATCCTGTTGTCGTTTTGCTGAAGACCTCTGACACGAAGTCTTCCTAGGGCTTGGCTCGCTTTCCGGATCCTGGATGTAATTTAATTGTCCAGCCACAAATCAATACACATTGTACGTCCTGGGTATGTAAGGCTCTCCACGTTGATCAACTGTTTCCCCTCGAACTTGGTTGATCGTAGTGCGTTCGTGTAAGGAGCTGGATGAAGGAGTACCTTTTTTTAGGGGCCCCGAGTGGCCGAGTGGTCTAAAGTGCTCTCCGTTACGGATCACTCCCATCTCACCTCTGCGTGGGTTCGAGTCTAAGATTCGGCTAATGTAGTTACGTGAGAAAGCTTGCCAGTAGCTTCTTGTTGGTCGGTGGTTCTTTCTGGGGATTTACCCGGGTTCTACCTCCACAAAAAATACTGGCCGCCATGTATATACTATCGTGTGCTGAAAATGGCGTTAAACCCTACAACAACAATAACAACAACAACAACATTTTTTTATCCAGGTGTATTATCAGACCGAGGGCTTGGATGCCTCATAATGGTCTGTAGATGCTTATCCTTAAGTGCCTTAAGTGCAAGTCATCTGCAAATGGAGTTTCTAGTGTTAGTTTTTGCAGAGAGCTGACGCAAGTCAAACAGGAATCCATCAAGGCGATACTTGATGTAGACTCCAATGTCTTGGTCCTTCCCTGCATGGAGTATGAAGAGGTTGAACAGAACCGGTGCGAGCACCGGTCGAGACTCCAAAGTCCTCTGAGTATTCCCCATTAGCCAAAACCTCTGCTGTCTTGTCATCATGGCACAATTGGATAAGGGTGCTGAACTTTCTCTGGCAGCAAATGTTTCAAAGGACGAACCACAGAGCCTCTTTATGTACAGAGCCAAACGCCTTGGTGAGTTCTACACAAAATGTACAAAGATCCATACATATATGCCTTTCTCTTGTATTTGCCTCACAGTGAAAAGTAAATCGATTGTGCTGCGTCTAATGAGCTTCAGTAGATTGAGAAGTCCTTTTATCGATATGTACAGAATATTTCCGGATCAAATTTTATGACTGATGACTTGCAAACCCACGTGTAATAGCACAGCCATACGTCATGTGGCCACTTATAATTTCTTGGCTATGTATGGATGTTCCAAAAAGACTGTAAGCATCTAAATTGTACGCTGGTTGCTGTGTTCCTGGCAGATTTATATCGGACATTTTATCGGACAGTTTAATTAGCAGTGATATCAGATCTTCAAATCGGTCATCAGTATCGCTACAGGTTTGGGGTCTAATTTATCGGACTAAGAAACGAGGAGTGCACAAGATTATCCATACCACTTTGGAATCTTCATTGAGTTATGGTCGGCAACTTGACTCCGAACTAACATAAAACTCTCATGTGCATTATGAGTCGAAATCTGATGGGAAATCCGAAATATTAAAAGTAAATGACCACCCAATTAATTAAAACTATACAAAATGGTCCTTCAGCATTTCATTAGTACTGGTTTGTGACTGGTTTGTAAACATATTCTTTTTCATGATGTTTGCAGCTACTTTGAAATGGTGATAACGAATAAGTCTAATATTACTGGATTTATCATTAGTGTAACATATACCAACTTCTACTGATCTAATACTTAAAATTCATCTTTCATGCCTAGACGATTGAAAGACACGTTTTTTGTAGAACTTATTTAAAGTCTGGGTAAACATAACAAGAAGTTTTATTTAGAAATAAATATTAATTTCAATCATATATATATATATATATATATATATATATATATATATATATATATATATATATATATATATATATATATATATATATATATATATATATATATATATATACACATATACACACAATTTTCAAGATACCATATCGGCCTCATTTTCATTTTGACCAGCATAATAAGAAATCCTTTATAAACAACCCCATTTTGATATGATAAACCATTCTGGAGGAATAATGATATCGGGGTTATTACGATGGCCTCTTTCACGATCATGTTGGCTGCCACATTGGCACCGTTTACATTTAGTACCAATTAGACATCGTTAGAAGTCATTTGGTGAAAATACTGTTAATATGACTTCCCATTCAGGAGGATTAGTGGTAACAAGATTTTGAGTTGGCCACCGTGGCGGCCATATTTGAGATCAAATGGGTACCTTTTGTATTTAGAAGAATTAGTTTAGTGGAAATCCCATGTTGATATTCATGGCTATTGATTCAGGATTAGATAAAATAGCCAGAATATTAAATCGCTACTGTGATGAATCCGAGTACCACTATTTTCATTTTCGACCAACTAGACAATACAGTAAATGTGTGTGCAAAGTTTCACGCCAATTTTCCATATAGTTTAGGATGAATACCGAAAATAAGCTCGTATTAACTGACAGACGGAGAACCAAACCATTCCCATAAACTCATCAGAACTAGTTAAAAACCGTGTATTGGACACAAATCTTCATGCCACTCACTGATATGGCATCTCAGGTTTCATCTTTCTATAATGGCCCAAGGATCTATTTGTTAAAGAAGCAAGTACAGAAAACTATTGGAAACAGAACACGTAGTCATGTTTCAATAGCAATTTTTCAATCCTCAACACGTATTTATGTTTCAATAATACTTTTCAATCCTCAACACGTATTTATGTTTCAATAATACTTTTCAATCCTCAACACGTATTTATGTTTCAATAATACTTTTCAATCCTCAACACGTATTTATGTTTCAATAATACTTTTCAATCCTCAACACGTATTTATGTTTCGATAATACTTTTCAATCCTCAACACGTATATATGTTTCGATAATACTTTTCAATCCTCAACACGTATTTATGTTTCGATAATACTTTTCAATCCTCAACACGTATTTATGTTTCAATAATACTTTTCAATCCTCAACACGTATTTATGTTTCAATCCTCAACACGTATTTATGTTTCAATAATACTTTTCAGTCCTCAACACGTATTTATGTTTCGATAATACTTTTCAATCCTCAACACGTATTTATGTTTCAATAATACTTTTCAATCCTCAACACGTATTTATGTTTCGATAATACTTTTCAATCCTCAACACGTATTTATGTTTCGATAATACTTTTCAATCCTCAACACGTATTTATGTTTCAATAATACTTTTCAATCCTCAACACGTATTCGCTAGTTCCGTAAATCAATGAAGCTAGAGCATTAAACGTTATTTCATAATGTTGATACGTGTCCTTAATTTCAAAAACTTAATTTTAAATGTTCAGTTGTAAATTACGGTTCTTAAGTTAAATATCAATTTAAAGGATGTCTATGATGATTGTATACATGAACACAAAGTTATTGCCAAGTGTCCACAGAATGGTCTTTATATTGGTACTAATTGAAGATACCCATTTATAAATGTGTGCCTGCGTGTGTGTGTGTGTGTGTGTGTGTGTGTGTGTCTGTCTGTCTGTGAATGTAATCCGAATAATTATTGCTTATATGCATTATCCAAACTTCTTGAATATTCACAATTAAACACTTTCTGAAGTAAATGCATTTTTTTTTCTCCAATAGTTGCAAAATGGGACTTTCTCTATCATAAACAAAGTTGTTCACGACTGGATAAAATTGCTTCGATATTAAATGTTTTTAGCGGCATACTTGCATTGCGAACGTTTCATTACTTTCGGTACTGCAACCCGTTAAAACGTGACCGTCCATTCCATACATGCTAATACTTCGGTAATTCAATTCTCTATGAAGAGCTTCTCACCGACTTAATATATTTTCTTTGCTCAAAGTAGCGCAAGAGCTTATAAGTGTTTGAGGACGTTGGATTATAATACATGTATTCAGCTCTGAATCCGGCAGCCGTGTGCTCGGGATCACATAGTTGCTTTATTTTCTTCAAGACTTATTTTAATACGAGTTCATGGTGCAAAACAAAACAACAAGAGGTATATCCGGTTTTTTCTCACACACCTGCACAACTTCATCTGCCTGTTTAATTACAGGTCCTTCCAAGCACAGAGAAACCGTGTTGGCCGTACTTGCGTCACATCATTAGATACCTGTATATATTAAATGACAAAACCCTAGAATTTTATATTCGTTGATTATCCAAATTATTTGTGAAGGGATCTTCACAAATAATTTGGATAATCAACGAATATAAAATAGGTGATTATGATATTTTATACTCACATGTCTTTGGAACACTTTCATTTTCGCTATAAGTAGTGTACAAGGTCATAATATCTTACTCATGAAAGCTAATACATCTGTTAAAGTTGCGAAGAGACAAATGTTATGCCTTTATAGATCAATGACAACTCACCTCTGTCACCCTACGTTCGACTCGCCCCGACGTAGGTATGTGAAAAAGCTTGTCAGTACCTTCCATTAGGTCGACAGTTCTTTTCGGGGTTTTCCCGGTTACCTCCTCCACCAAATATACTGGCCGCCATAATTAGCTTATCAAGTGCTGAAAACTTGCGTAAAATCATCAACAGCAAATGTATTTTTACAGGTCGTGTGTTGGTGGTTGTGCGAGTGCGGTTAGTGGTGCTAGGTTATTCACAAATTGGAATTGCACGTGCTGATTGAGCAAAGATTTTGTATGTAGGGATGGATGTTCAGGTTAGATGTTGAGTATTCCATACATGATGTGTGTGTTTAAAAAATTGTTCTTTTACATCTTACATGATATGCTGTGTGTAAAGGTACCTGAACTAAATATTTTTCTGGGTGCTCCAGCAAACGTTTGTATACTCGGGTATTATCACGAAAGGAAATTTATAATATATATGAAAATGAGACTCCCGTAAAGTGTAGCATCCAGATATTAGTAGACATACGTCCACATATTCGTTTCCACTTAAGTTACAATTTTAGGCAACACGCTCTTTAATCAGCTCATAAACCTACGTTACATCACAAGCCTTCGGAATATTTGATTGTTGGCATTGGCTTCGTGTGGTAGCCAGTTGCAATACATCGTCGAAAAGTGTTTGAAATAAGCAGACTGGTTTAGAATATGTAGAAGAAGTAAAGATATGTAGCTGCTATTTCTGTATTTTTATGCATTATATTATGTTCGCGAAACATTGGACGCTGCTGTCTTAAAAATACATTGTTGATATTTAGAAGTCCGTTCTTGCCTCTAATTTTGTTAAAATCAATGTTGTGTGTACAAATAGTTCACATAACATAACTTAGTATCAACTAATTACCTTGACTTGCTTTCTTGTCTAAGCGGCTATGATTGTTTGGGGGATTTTCTAAGCGTTTTACCACAGTGGGAAAAGAGCTGAGATTTAAAGCTTATGCGGAAAACCCCAAAGTGATCGAAATTAAAATGACTTAGGATGTTAAGATTCTTTGAGCGAAATCTGTTAATAAAATTAAAAATAGAACGTTAATTGTGTTGCAATTTTTGGAAATAAATCGAAATAAACATCCCCAAAGAGCGAATGTTTATAATCTGAATACCCAGTCATTCACAGATACAACGTACTAAAGCACATATTCGTTTATGGAACAAGTAAAGTACTTTTGATGCCATTGAAATAAGAAACATGTAATATTTAGCCAGAAGGTGAATATTTGTGATGCGTTCATGTGCACAGGATACTAATATGAACTCTACATCTTATTTTTTATTTTTATTTTATTTATTTGTTTAATTTTGTTATTGGTTTTGTTAATGTCGCTATAGTTACTGTTTTGTTAATGTCGCTATAGTTGCTGTTTTGTTAATGTCGCTATAGTTACTGTTTTGTTAATGTCGCTATAGTTACTGTTTTGCTCTTAAGTGCAAATGTTGAATTGCAATGACTTTCAGCACCATAATGGATGGAAGTAATGGCCACCTTACACTAATGGCTGTTTCGCCACCTTACATCTTTGGCTGATTGGCCAGCTTTTATCGCTGGCAGTTTGGCCAGCTTACATGACTGGCAGAATGGTCAAGTTACATCATTGGCTTATTGGCCAGTTATATCAATGGCAGATTATCCAAATTACATGATTGGCTGATTGTCCAACTAACATCACTGACTGATTGTTCAACTTACAACACTGGCTGACTGGCCCACATACATCACTGGCCGACTGACCACCTTATATAACTGTCTAATTGGCCAAGTTGCATACATAGCTGATTGGTCAACTTATATATCTGGCTGATTGGCCAATGTACATTATTACATGCTAAACATATTAGGGCAAACCCTGGTATACGTTTAGCATGTTGACCTAGTTAGACCGTATCCCGTTGTGGCATGCAAATGTGGCTCTCATAGAAAAAAACGGGGTAGAAATGAGCTGAATCGCACTATTAGACTTAAATGGCAAACTATTAATAAGAGTGCCTATCTACCTAAATTGATCTTCATAGCTCGTACTAACACAGCGAACAAAACTGTGTAAATTTGTATTTGGCTGGCTAAAGATTTACGGTGACTTAATAGGTATCAAGTACAGTATGAGCGACCTATATACACAATCAAAACATGCAACTAATATGGTCATTTTATAATAATGCTTCATACAAATAAGTCATGCATTCTTGTGGAATTATTCGAAACTAAAGTCTGTAACCGGTTTCCGAATTAGCTTTGTTTCTAAATATTTCCAAGACGCTCCAGGTTGGTTGTCATGATGTCAGTTTTGGAATGTTCAAGAATGTAACTCACAAGTTAGAGCTCTAACAGAAGTTGAAATACTATTCAGGTTATCCTACTCTCATCAATACTGATTTTGATACGACCATCATCATTGATACGACCATTATCATTGATACGACCATCATCATCGATACGACCATCATCACTTATACGACCATCATCATTGATACGACCATCATCACTGATACGCACATCATCATTGATACGCCCATCATAATTGATACGACCATTATCTTTGATACAACCATCATCATTGTTAATTTCCGTTTAAGCTGAAATATCGCTCAGAATATCTGACTAATAAATTGCTGCCAAACGTTTTGTGACCAATGTTTCTTTTAGAAAAATCAATGAGTACCACATCTATCTACCATCACATAATGATCTACATACAAACGCAGCAAATCAATTTTTCATGGATGATACGATGAATTGTATTGGTTAATATGAGGGATGATACGAGGAATTGTATTGGTTAATAAGAGGGATGACTTCAATGACGATAGTGGACTGGTTAAAGGACAAAGTCAGAAAGCTTCAATTTTTTGTATATCTCCCCAAATTGAAGTATATGAACAGGCAGGGTATCCAAATATACCAAATATTTCTTTAACATACATATATATATATATATATTAATGACATACATGTAGATTAGCCAACATTGATGGGATTCCTTTGAAATTCATAAAGACTGGTCTTGAAGGTGTAGACAATGTATCTTTAAACTGAATCTGTGCTATCCTCCATTCGCGTAGCAGAAACGTCTCCATGTCTTTTGCTTTTGAATGTGTACTTTTAATATGTACGAGATGTCCACTTTAATTAACGTTCATGATTATATTTGATTTCATTCATCCGAAACTATTTTTGACAGTTGACCATGTAAACAAATTTCCGTATAAGAAAGAGATGGAACACATATACGTACAAATACTGATCCCCAGGGTAGAACGAGTTACTCGCATCAAAATCGTTTGGCACACATTTATAAAATCAACATTCAAACCAGTCATATGAACGAAAAATGCACAATGTTTGTACTGTCGTTTTACGCACTTGGTCGAGGTAGACACCAAACTAACACATTATGTTCCAAAATGAAATGCTATCCAATATTGACGTAACTTCTGGCAAAGTATTATGGAAACTTCATCGTTCCAAAATTTGACTTTTGTGAACATTGTGTCATTATTCAAATCACGAATCTAGTATGGATTTTATATGACAGTCTACATACAAAATCAATATCTGATATTACATCACTGTGTACATATTTACAGGTTAAATTCATATACACACAATCGCGAAAAACCCCAATGACTTTATGACGACCTAATACATTTAAATTTATTACTATGCGTATATCTATGTTAAACCTATACACATAAATAATAACACTGTTCTAGAAATCAATATTGCAGTAAAAGTTACTAAAATTGTCCGATGAATATTGATAGGAAGCAATCCAGCCGCCATGTTGACGGCTGTGCAGTTGGAAGTCACTGGATTTAATGGCGGGCAGGTTTGGGCTGCGTCCGGGTCCCAGTGACACGGCTTGTAGCAACAAGAGGTCACTCCCTCGGCAGCTTCTGAATCGTAGTCAATGGTTGGATCTGAAATAAAAGAAAGGGTTGCAAGTAAATATTCAGTTTTAAGAAAGATGATAAGCAAAGATCTCCCATTTCACGAACCGAGTCCTTTTTTATGTTTTTTAAAAGTACTTGCAATGATGATGAAACTTTATCTCATGCATGCTAAATTCTAATCATGGATACTTTGAAAACACGTAACACAGTGCATGTCGCCATGAGGCAAAATATCGTTTAGTCTCACTCTTATATTTTAGTACAGCATAGGTACGTCATACATCAGAGGTCAAAAGCTCTCCAATATAAATTATAACCTTCAAAACCCAAAATGTACTGTACTTCTCCTCATCCCCTCTCCAATATATAAATGACCCCACAACCAACGAGTTTAAAGTTGTTTTGTGTTTTTTTTAAAAAAAAATATTAAAATGTAAGTATATACTTAAAGATATTGTGTTATGTCCCTTCCCTGGATGGGACACAAATATTACACTGATGTTATCAGAGACACTAATGATACTATTATTACACTGATGTTATAAGAGTCACTAATCTTATTATTATCACACTGATGTTATCAGAGTCACTAATGTTACTATTATTAAACTGATGTTATCAGAGTCACTAATGTTACTATTATTACACTGATGTTATCAGAGTCACTAATGTTACTACTATTTCACTGATGTTATCAGAGTCACTAATGTTACTATTATTACACTGATGTTATCAGAGTCACTAATGTTACTATTATTACACTGATGTTATCAGAGTCACTAATGTTACTATTATTACACTGATGTAATCAGATACACCAATGCTACTATTATTACACTAATGTAATCAGAGTCACTAATGCTAATATAATTACACTAATGTAATCAGAGTTACTAATGTTACTATTATTGCACTGATGTTATCAGAGTCACTAATGTTACTATTATTACACTGATGTTATCAGAGTCACTAATGTTACTATTATTACACTGATGTTATCAGAGTCACTAATGTTACTATTATTACACTGATGTTATCAGAGTCACTAATGTTACTATTATTACACTGATGTTATCAGTCACTAATGTTACTATTATTACACTGATGTTATCAGAGTCACTAATGTTACTATTATTACACTGATGTTATCAGAGTCACTAATGTTACTATTATTACACTGTTATCAGACTCACTAATGTTACTATTATTACACTGATGTAATCAGATACACCAATGCTACTATTATTACACTAATGTAATCAGAGTCACTAATGCTAATATTATTACACTAATGTAATCAGTCACTAATGTTATAATCAATTTATAGGTCATGACAAGCTTCAGCTAGCTCTACTGCTTGCTTGCCATATACATTCGACCATGTGATTTTGTTAGTAGGATAAACTCACATTTTCCTTCACAATATTATGTTTATCTGTATACCAAAATCGATGCCATAGGCATATTTTAATTGGGCGACTCTAACAAATACATACTTGCAAAGATATCCTCAAAATAAAACCCTTTTTATCCCCAGCTCTCTACCCCACCTAAGGTTCCTGTATAATGCAGCGTTCTTTAAAGAAATATACACGTTATTACCCCTCTCTCCTCCACCACAATTAGTAAATAGTACGAATCCAGTTAGCACTAATATGGGAATATCCCACTCAACCCTGCAGTATCCCAAATATTGCTACATTTGTATTTTAATCACCAGTAACTATACTGTATATTTCAAGGGTGCCTTCTTCAAAAGATAAACTTAGTAAAGACGGTTAATGTACAAAAAAATGATCATATACGGAACAGTTCTTCTAGTTAACACACGGAACAGTTCTTCTGGTATAACGGTACCAATTGCGCAAGTCCAGGTGGGAGGTGCTTAAGGTGCAAGGTCCATACCATTCAGAAATAAAGAACAACACAAGCTATGATTGGTGGATTATGTAAGAGTTGTACTTTCTGTTAGGCTTAAAAAAAGTTTAGCCTCTTGGCAATATGTTAATTTATGCTAATTCCTATATAGATCATATTTTGTATTTTTTATGAATTTTTGAAAATGTGAGAGACATGACTGAAAATAAGTATGTTGTGACTAGATAACTCATACCCCTGTCTAGTTCCAGCAGAGTTATCTCTCTTAAATGCAATGGAGTACCTGGTTTTGTCATCATCAAATTGACAATCTAACATTGTTCTCTGTAACAGTGTGAGAGATGCACGCTAAATTAGGATATAAAATATATTTATCTCTCCAAATATTAGCATTGAGGTCTATGGAAAAACAATTGGTACCGTGATACCTTTGCACAGTTAATGCACCTAATTAATGCACCTAATTAATGTACCCTGTTAAAACATTAGCCCAAACTTTCTGGAAAGAACTGGAGACAATCGTCCCATTTGTATTATCTTACGGTTGAAACAGAAAGAAGAAAAAAAAGACTTAATTCTCACTTCGGTCTCTTAACTTTACTTTGAATATACACGTTGTATAATTTCGTTCCTTTTTTTCCTTTTTGGATGGAACATTAAGTGATAAAAATATTTATATTATTATCAAGTTTTATTTTCTCTGTTTGATATGATTTTAATGGAGAAACTTTAAATATATTACAAATACAGAAATATATGCTGATAAAGAAAAAACTCGTGCAAGGCAACTTCACTAATCTACATTTCATTTTATTTTATTTAAAAAATATGGCATGATGTTAAATTATGTGAAACAGTTGAAAGATCTCATGTCTTGCCACGACAAAACATGATTATGCAGTGGCAGAACCAAAGTATTTAATATTCGAGAACATTCCGGACTCAGTTTGCTAATTCGGCTTCCATACTAAACCTATGCAAACACAATGCTATTAAAAATTCAATAACTAAATATTTCTGAGTGCTCATGATCAAACTTATATTTATCAGTATCGATATATCCTGGATGACAGCTTATGTCTGGAGGAAAGGATATGAGCCGCGCAATGGTACAAATCTGACATTCGACACGATGACCACAGTGGCCATTCTGTGCATCGTTATTATTGATGCTTCTGAATGAGTGATTGTATCGAAGTAGAGATTTTCATTCTTATTTGTTACTAAGACATCTGATCAAAATCAATGATCACTCATGCAACACAGTGGGCATGAATCAACAATAGTAAGGCACACTAGCATTTAATACGTTATATGTTAATTAACTCAGTTTGAATCATGCATCATTATTTTGAAAGCTTATTTCAGCCACGGTCAAACACTACTGACTTTTGTTTTATATTTCACAGCTTATTAATATTTCCAGATTTTTTACTGGGCACACGTTTTGTGTGGTAGACTAATGATCATTACATTGAAATGTACCGGTCGATGTACCCGTCACCTTTCGTCCATAAAACAGCAGTCGACTCTTTATAAAAATACTGATAAAATGTAATCAGATTGACGATAAATGATTTGTGTCAATGCACACATTTCTGTCAAATATACAACTGTATGCTGGTGAGAGAATTTTGTGTTCCCAATAAAAAGACCGCGATTCCGATTTACAGCATGTCGTAAAGATCTAAATATATCCAAAGACCATTGCAATTTTTCTTTCACGTTGTCATTTTCTTTCAGATTTGCAATTGTTAAATCTGTTTAGGAATTTTCCGTTTTTAATTATTAAATTAATAAGAAATTAAATTAAATTAAATTAAACCATATCGATTTGTGTATATCCGACTGTCCACAACGCTACGATACGCCTGGATAGAAAATGATGGCATGTCAGTAACGTCAAGCTGTAATAGTCACGTCATTTCGACCTACGCTATTAGCAATGCGTTCGTAGACTGGCCAACCTTAAGATTCCCTGTGCACGTAGTCTCATTCAATCAATTTCGATTCTCTCGCTTTGCTTCCTGCGCGTTTACCATACGAAGGTGTGGTAAATACAAAATATTCGCAACATTAAAAAAACATTTCCCCGAATATTCGAAACGTAATTTCATTGAATGTTTAGATCAGATGAAGTTTTACATTAATGACAAGAAAAAGTCACACTAGTCTTAATAGAAAAAGGTCACATAGCCTAAATATGGAATATGTCACGTTTAGCCAAAATATAGAAATTTTCACATTTAGCCTAAATATAGAAAAGGTCACATTTAGCCTAAATATAGAAAAGGTCACATTTAGCCTAAATTATAGAAAAGGCCACATTTAGCCTAAATATAGAAAAGGTCACATTTAGCCTAAATATAGAAAAGGTCACATTTAGCCTAAATATAGAAAAGGTCACATTTAGCCTAAATATAGAAAAGGTCACATTTAGCCTAAATATAGAAAAGGTCACATTTAGCCTAAATATAGAAAAGGTCACATTTAGCCTAAATATAGAAAAGGTCACATTTAGCCCAAATATAGAAAAGGTCACATTTAGCCTAACTATACATATTCTCATTGGCTGATTGCATTACACCTACTGCATCTGTAGTGACGTTTTGTGCTTTAAACTTTGTTTAATATTGTTTTGACATGAACGTAAAATGAGTCCTACAGTTCCTTACTGAAGCAAATTGTTTGCAACATAATAACTTAAGTTATTGTCAGTATAAACGTATTAAATGTAAAGGATCGTATTCACTCAGAAGCATGGAAGAGCCTATTGATTTTGCAAACGTCACGGTGATCATAAGAAAACAGACGAAAACGCACTGTTGCTACGGTAAATATGTTTCCTTATTCATTTCTGAACAGAGACTGACCTTGTAGTAAGTAAATCAATTGTAATATGTTTGGGTTTTATATTTTTGAATTACTAAAATAGTTTTCTCCCATCAATATGTGTTATTTAAACAGTTAATGTTTCTCATGAAGATGTTTAACCAGTTCAATATTTATAGCTTGTTGTCTGAAGTGTATCAGTATTTAATTCCAACGCAGTCAATAATTCACAGTGATATTGTAACACAGTGATTCTGGTTACATGAAACGCGAGTCAATGATATTCATTGGTGTGTTTAGTGTTTCACTTCTGGAATCTTGCTCTCATCTTGGGATGTAGGACATGCGGCGGTGACATGGGTTATTTACACAGATGTCAGACATGTATTGATTTTGTTTGTTTTATGTGTTTCATACGTTGTGATCCTTGAACAAAGTGTAAACACGTCAGACTAAAAGCCATCCACAAAGTGTGAACACGTCAGACAAACAGCCATCCACAAAGTGTAAAAACGTCAGACAAAAAGCCATCCACAAAGTGTGAACACGTCAGACAAACAGCCATCCACAAAGTGTAAACACGTCAGACAAAAATCCATCCACAAAGTGTGAACACATCAAACAGCCATCCGCAAAGTGTAAACACGTCAGACTAAAAGCCATCCACAAAGTGTAAACACGTCAGACTAAAAGCCATCCACAAAGTGTAAACACGTCAGACAAAAAGCCATCCACAAAGTGTGAACACGTCAGACTAAAAGCCATCCACAAAGTGTGATCTAGAGCTCTTAACCAGGATAATTATACAAATATTCTTTCAGTCACAGTGACATTGCAGTTTTATTTTGTGAACCAGATGTTTGACAAGATTCTTCCTTGACACTAGTGTAAAAAATATACGCTATGTTTGGTCCCGATGTTTCATAAGATCCTTCCTTGACACTGGTGTAATAAATATCCACCAGGTTTGGTCCTGATGTTTGACAGGATTCTTCCTTGACACTGGTGTAAAAAATATCCGCCAAGTTTGGTCCTTATGTTTCATAGGATTCTTCCTTGACACTGGTGTAGTAAATATCCGCCAAGTTTGGTCCCGATGTTTGATAAGATTCTTCCTTGACACTGGTGTAGTAAATATTCGCCAAGTTTGGTCCCGATGTTTCATAGGATTCTTCCTTGACACTGGTGTAGTAAATATCCGCCAAGTTTGGTCCCGATGTTTCATAGGATTCTTCCTTGACACTGGTGCAATACATATCCGCCAAGTTTGGTCTCGATGTTTCATAGGATTCTTCCTTGACACAGGTGCAATAAATATCCGCCAAGTTTGGTCCCGATGTTTGATAAGATTCTTCAGTGACACCGGTGCAATACATATCCGCCAAGTTTGGTCCCGATGTTTGATAAGATTCTTCAGTGACACCGGTGCAATACATATCCGCCAAGTTTGGTCCCGATGTTTGATAAGATTCTTCAGTGACACCGGTGCAATACATATCCGCCAAGTTTGGTCCCGATGTTTGATAAGATTCTTCAGTGACACCGGTGCAATACATATCCGCCAAGTTTGGTCCCGATGTTTGATAAGATTTTTCAGTGACACCGATATGGGATCTTGATCTAATGTATAGTACGCAAACTATTTTGCTTCATTCGGTAACCATGACATTTACTTTTGAGCATTTGACACCAAAATCGATATGATTTGCGTTCTTAACCTACAATATACACAAAATGTAGTGGAGGTACTTGTTGCAGAATTAAAACTATAGTGCAGAAAATGAACCGTTAGCAGATAGGGCTAAAAGGGCAGAAGAAAATCTATAAACTCCTTAAGATATGAATCTCCTCGAGAACGAATTTCCACCCTATGCAGGAATATCCTGTATTCTGTCGCACCAACGTGCCTAAGTACACCACTGCGTAGTGTAGCTTCGCCACTGTGAATAAAAAAGTGCGGTAGAAAATCGCATACTCCTATAACTGCGAAAGAAAGGGAGATAAGCACAGATAGGTAAAAGACTGTAAATAAATGTAGAAATTAAAAATGGCCAGATGAGGGAAGTAACGATTATAAAAGGCATGTTAGAAAGGAAAAAGCAAATATGGATGACAAAAAAGAAGTCGTAAAGAAACGTGATTAGAACTTGAATTACACACACACACACACACACACACACATGTGTGTGTGTGCGTGTGTGTGTGAAAAGGGGAAACATTTATTTCTTTGCAAAGCGATTCTTAAAGAATGAAGAACGCATCCTATGCAAGAATATCAAAATGAGACGTTTTAAGAGAAAGTGACATCAAGTTCAAGTCACTGAAAAGAGTAAATGAAGAGTTTGTGCGAGAGGAAGCTTTAAAGGCCACAAAGATATATAGAGAATCTTTGCAAGAATGTACTCAGACGTTTGATGATAAAAAATGTGAGGGACCAGCATATGTTTGTCATCTCGTAATTCAACGCGGTTTCTTCGTTTTATTTCTTCAGCAGACGGTCTGCAGAAAACTTGCAGATTATTGTTGAATATATGTAAGCAAATGGCAAATCCGTGGATGACAAAGAATTATTTTGCATCATTTGGAAGATATACTGGTAAAAATTAGAATTCCCTTGATGCAGATTGGAGAATTTGCTACGAGACGGACAGTCGTCGATAAAGTGAGGCTTTATCAGTGTGTTAGCAGATATACAACCGGTAATAAATGTTGTGTCATGGCCATTTGCCAGCAATATACCGATAACAGTCAAACTTGAGAAGAAACAAAGCTACAAAAAAACTTTGTTTACCTCCTGTCACGGTTATTGCTACTTTACGTTGGATAATGAAGTAAGCTGTACAAGAATTCTGAAATAGAAACAGATGATTAATGGATACATCTTTAAATGAAGACTGTTCCGAATTCCTAGGACAATACAGAGAAAATGGTTTAGTAGTAGCAGCAATATCGGTTATGATTCTGACAATTTAGTGAAGTTGATGAAAACGAATCGATGAATGAAAACTGTGACATTTCACTGGACTACTCAAATCAACAATTAGAAACAGTGCACATGTTTGCACTCAATAAATGACAGCAGTATCTAACATTTAATAATAGCCCGAATATATATTACTTGTTTTTTCCATCAATATTTTGTGGTCAAAGGGTAATAAATAACTCTGAGAGAGTCGTACCTGTTCACTGTCGTGATGCAGCTATACAGGGGCCGAGGGACATTGATTAATGGGTGACAACAAGGTACAAAACATTTTTTGTCAATACGAATAAGCGGGATAATGGACAAATCATGGTTTGCACGTAGCAGAGGTCAACCCAAAGTTAGTTGGTAGTCTTACAATCAAACATGAAAGATGCCTTTGAAATATTGTATAAACGGTTATTATATTTTTAAAACACATGGAAGTCATTTAATATTTCTGGGAGCTTGTACGAAATATGTATTTGCGATGTTTTGACAACTTGGCTTATCACCTTGGTGCGAGTGTATGTCATCTACTAATACAATAAAGACATTTAGAAAAATCTCACTGAATTAAGAAGAGAACAACAAAATTACTTGGGCTGGAAAATACCTCCCACCCAAGAAGAAAGAACAAATTACAATGTATATGACACAAAAGATCACGTTACTTGCTGTGGATACTTCGATCACCCGAATCTTATCAAGATGTCTGTCATCTCAAACCAGTTATGATTTGCATGCGTTTTCGACAATCTGAATGATAAAGTTCGACCCGTAGCAACAACTCTATGACATGATCTATTTTCTGTGCATGAATTGAAACAGTATAGGAATCTAAACGATGATCTGGAGTTGTAAAAATAATATTGCCCTACAGCTTGCATGAAGAAACCAAACAAAGCTTAACATAGATATCTTGAAAGAAAGAATTGCTAACTATAACATACAGGAATATGCAAACAACGGTTCACCATTAATAGCAGTGTGGAAGAATTCATTCAACAGTTCCTCAATCATTCGCTGTAAGCTAAAATGAATCTATCATCACTGAACCGTGCAGTTTATAATGGACCGTCAGCTGTACAAGAGCAAATGGTAAATGAACTCTAACGTTTCATCAAAGGTTGCATGATGTTCACAGATTGTTCGACATTCTATTGGTTTTGAATATGATCTCACTGCTAACCTACCCGTTGTTGATGATAATATCGATGTTGATGATAATATCGATGTTGATGATAATATCGATGGAATACTCTCAATATTAAACAAATACAAAGAAAGCAGTCGATTTACTTCAGACATAAGAAAGATAAATTCAAGCTGTCATGGGAATTCAATTTCGTTTTGACTTTCTGCAGCTAAAATGATTTTTTTTATATAAATCTGAGGTCGAAACTCTGGAATATGGGGTTGTTGACGTGTCAGGAACTCCATGTTTTTCCTCAGATGCAATATATTGCATTAAGTAGTGTAAGAAATATACATGACTGGTCTTCACATATTGACAGTTCTTCACAAATTGGTCTTCACATATTGACAGTGAATAAACAGAAAATTACCGTTGCAACGTGTGTTAAGGATTAAATGTCAGGATGCACATCGGAAGCAGCAATACATGTGCCAGTATGTCAAGTTTACTAGAAAAACAAGAGTGTATAAAAAACAAGTGTGTGTGTGTGTGTGTGTATATATATATATATATATATATATATATATATATATATATATATATATATATATATATATATATATATATATATGTGTGTGTGTGTGTGTGTGTGTGTGTGTGTGTGTGTGGTAAATATATTTCAATGTTTAATAGTTATTTATGTAAATAACTCCTATTTTAGCACAGAAAACATTTTTGATTCTTTCAGTCAAAGTGATCTTAACCTTTAACTCCGATTTAATAATCTTCTTTCTTATCCTGCATGCAAGCCATCTACAACGCGTGGATCAGTTCTGCGATGCAGAGCTACTGTTACTAATGTGTTAACCATTTTTCGTCTGTCAGTCAGTGGTACTGACTATTGTATCTTTGACCTCAAAATCAATAGCAGTGTTCTGTCAGTCAGTGGTATTGACTATTGTATCTTTGACCTCAAAAGCAATATCAGTGTTCTGTCAGTCAGTGGTATTGACTATTGTATCTTTGACCTCAAAAGCAATATCAGTGTCCTGTTAGTCAGTGGTATTGACTATTGTATCTTTGACCTCAAAATCAATAGCAGTGTTCTTTATTCCAAGCTCAAGCCATTGGCAAAGTTAGATGTATGTCTTTTAGAATTAATGGTGACAATGTTTGTTTTCCCATTTTAGTCACAATGATCGCGGCCATTGAACATTTTTACTCCATAATTAACTGTGCACAAAGTGGATCATGGAGAAGTCCAGTTATTGAGTGCAAACCAATCTCTTCTGTCCATCAGTGGAGACTTTGAACTTTAAACCGCATATTGACATAATATGTCGTACCCAGAAGAAAACTATCAACAAATGTAACTGTTGATGTATTGGAACTCGAGTTATTATGCGGCAACCATTTTCCTTATGTTACGTGTATTTGATTTGGGTCATTAATTTTTTTATTTTAATTGTTTGTTTGTCAGATTCAAATTTGATATTTTAAGTGTAAGATTCATTCATTGGGAGATGACCTGTACTTTACAAATAAACAGCAGGTGTTGACCTCATTTCTGACCTGGCTTCAGAGTTGTAAACAAGCTTTTAAAATGATTGGTTGATTCCAAAGACATTATGGAGTTTTGTTTTAAACATCTTTCCATTTTTAGTTGAGTCATACGGTGTGTACGAGATTTTTTGAACGTAAATTTGTTTTAAAAGATTCTAGAAGATCACGTGACCCCTTTCTTGTATACGTAAAAACAGGTATATAAATTATGTTTTGGAGCGAACTATTTAGTAGAACTTGGGCTGTTAGAATATTAAGTTGTGTCGTTTTGAGTTATTTTAAATTACCTTGTATTGGAAATTATTTTGATTCATTTGGATCAAAAGGATTTGTTTTGTTATTTATCTGGAAAATAATTGTGCACATTGAATTTCATTACCAAGAACTGACTTCATCACGTGACATCGTCTTCCATCTTGGATGCTTCACTAAGATTCGAACTTGGAATTATTTTGACATTTTATTACCAGGACTTTTGCAATTTCTCTAGAGGATAATATTTTGAATTATTTTTGGATTAATTTTTGGAATTGATTCTTAAAACCCTAAGTTTATTTTCTTTTCTGGAAAATATTTGTGCTCAATAAATTGTTTATTAAGTTTTTACAAGCTTGTTATTTTCACTCTTTCTATGTTACTGTTTATTCGAGCCTAAGCACGTAACACTTATTTCATTTACATTGACCTTCACCTCTGAACCTTTGAGCTCGAACTCGATAGGATTCTTTCTCACCCAAAATGAAAAACGTCTAAAAGTTAGTTTGGTGTCAGAAGATGGTGCATAACTAAAATCATTCTGCGGAAACCAAATTGGTAACAGAGAAACGAAGAGACGGACACCATTATATAATTAACACGCTCCTCGTTATGGTGGGACGTACAAAAATCGTCAATTCCGTATTTCAGTGCAAAATCGTTGAGGTGATGGCGCATGCAACTCAGATAACGCAATATCAATCATATCGTTGGATAAATTAGCATGTTCGTGACAATAAATGCGTCTTAGCGATAGAGCCATTATGCTCCGAGTTTATTGTCAGTGTTTTCCATCGTAGAAATTTTCAAGTGCCATTAGTGTGCAGATTTACTTCTGGATGTTTGCAAGCATTACAGGATTCAGTGACGTTAGATCTTACCATTCGTAAAATTGCTTACGTCTATATTTACGTCTATTTTAATTCAAGGCGACTTCTACTATAACCTCCAGTTCATTGAAAGCACATTGTCCTGCAAGTAATGTATAAACAAACCTACATTTGACAAGAGATTACTGCTAGACCATATATTTAGTATTGTGTCCGACATGAAAATATATTTTCTGTTCTGCAAACAGTGTTTCTTTGTAATCACAATACAGTTTATGCAGCACCAATGTCCACATAAGGACAAAACAAAATGAAGATACTGAAGAAAGAAAAGAGCGGGCTAGTGAGTCCTAGACAAGATAGAAATGGGAATGCAAATAGAAACGAAACAGAATAAAATAAACGGAGACATAAGTCTCGCCTGATCAAAGCTTATAGTAATCTAAGAAGATAAAAATATTCACAACTAAATAGAATTTTCTAGAGGTAATGAAAATTACTCGCAACACCAGCAAGACATGTGTTCATATATTTCAAAAAGGCATTTGACAATGTGGCATGTGGCATTGTGGGCCACACTGAAGAAGTACCAACATGGGTCAAAAGTTGTTTGTTTGTTTGATTAGGATTTTTAACGTAGCTTTAACAATTTTTCAGTCATATCGCTACGATGTCTGCAGTGAGGCAGTTTATAGTGATGTCTAGCACTGAGACATCATGCCGCAGACATGTAGCATGATGTCTCACCCAGTCACATTATCCTGACACCAGGCCGACCAGTCCTAACACTAACCTCTTTATGCTGAGCGTCAAGCGAGGCAGCTGTTAGTACCATTTTTGTAAGTCTTTGGTATGACTCGGCCGGGGATCGAACCGACGACCTCCCGCTTCCGGGGCGGACGCTCTAACCACTAGGCCACCGAAGCGGTTGGTCAAAAGTTGACCAATGCCATAAAGCAGCTACCGGTGCAGTAAATTGCTCACGGTTCTGTGGGGGACTGGTTCCAGACAACAGTTGGAGTACGTAAAGGATGTTTCAGGTCACCCACGCTTTTCAACATCTACTTAGAGCGCATCATGACCGAAGTCCGATTGAACTAATTTACTGAACAACAAAATATCTATCTAGTTGGAAGGTCATAAGATTAATCCATTTTTTAATCGTAACGATAAAATGAAAACAATACATGTACATTTTTCTGCTTGACCTTTGTCTACCTAAATTGCCTTCATGCACGTCTCTATAAGAATCTATACATGCATGCCCTAATGATTCTTAATTGTTTTCAAATACATTCTCTGTTCCTCTAGTTTCCTGTACCCGGATTATCAAGAAACCCTTGCATTTAGGACCGGGATGAGCTGATAAAATTGCTAGCATGTGTCTACTTGTACGTGATTGTAAACACGATAACTCAAGTAAATATCAAATCGCAGTAACTTATCCTTCCATAACTTAAGAGATTAAGAATAAACACGACTCGAGTATGTGTCCAATTTTACATGGAACTCTTCGGTATTTAATATAATGACGATCGTAAACATGATAACTCGAATGTCAGTTAGCACAAGAAGCCTTCAGTAACACAGGGAGTACAAAGGTGATTGTAAACACGATAACTCGAGAAAGAGTAACACTTTACAAGAAGTCTTTAATAACCTAGGGACTGAACATAAAGGTGATTGTAAACACGATAATTCGAGTGTCAAGAAGCCTTCAATAACTTATGGATATAGGGTAAAAGGTGCATGCAAATAATATGAGTGTATTAGGGAAATGTTTAGAAACCACTGCTTATGATTGGTCCGAGTGAAATTAAGGCGTAGACCTTGGACGTAATGTGAATCTAAAGCAAACGTTAGTTTTTGAGAGACCGCTCAAGTGGTTAAAATTGACATGTCGCTGTGAAGCTAGTTGAAGGCACTACCGTATTAAGTCAGAGTTTCTGCAGTGTCTCGATAACTAGTGTGTTCTGAGCAACGTAAGTGAAGAAATTTTATGTACATCTAGAACATGGTACATACAGAGATTTAGGGATAATTTTGTTCTTTAAGGAGAGACACTCGACAGTCCGAAGACGGAAATCCAGAAAAAAGAGAAGTGACGAGTTCAGAATAAAGGAGCAAGAAGTCCAGGAAGTGATAAAGCGGTCGGAATAGAAGGTCTCGAGGAAAAAGGAAACGCTGAAACACGATCCAGAGGATGGTGATGCAATCAGTCGTGGGCATTGCTCTATTTTCACCACTCGTTATGATGATGAAATACATCCAAATTAGACACTGCTATTAAATCGAGTTGATAAAACTTACGTTCAATTTAAATTACCAAAATTAATTTGTTTGATTACATTTGTTATCTTTACTGTCTAAGGGGGCTCGTATTGCATTATTTCTTCCCAGTAATATTGCCCATTTGTCTGTTGATATTCTATCACTCACACCGGGTCATAACATCGAGAGAGGTCATTCCCTAGATAACATAGCTAAATCCAATTAATTAACCCCTCTTACTATGAGGGTGTCGTTACAATAACGGTTGTGTGTGTCTGTGTTGTAATAACACACCAAACGAAAAAAAAAAGCGGAACTGAAGATAGAATGCACAAAGAAACATATATTAACGGGTAAAAAACAATCCACCGTTATCGCCATAGCTTAAGCCAAACAGATAAAACATAATAATATTGGAAAGACGACTTTTTTCTAAAGAAAATATCAAACACAACGGCTGCTCAACTTTAGACAAGACATCACATCGGTGTAAAACTTCGTATTCAACTTCAAACAGAAATAGAGATAGGTCAAAAAGCGTCCTGTTCAACTTTAAACCAAACTTAGTGATTGGTGAAAAAAGTCCTGTTCAACTTTAAACCAGACTTAGTGATTGGTGAAAAAAGTCCTGTTCAACTTTAAACCAGACTTAGTGATTGGTGAAAAAAAGTCCTGTTCAACTTTAAACCAGACTTAGTGATTGGTGAAAAAGTCCTGTTCAACTTTAAACCAGACTTAGTGATTGGTGAAAAAGTCCTGTTCAACTTTAAACCAGACTTAGTGATTGGTGAAAAAGTCCTGTTCAACTTTAAACCAGACTTAGTGATTGGTGAAGAAAGTCCTGTTCAACTTTAAAGCAGACTTAGTGATTGGTGAAAAAAGTCCTGTTCAACTTTAAACCAGACTTAGTGATTGGTGAAAAAAGTCCTGTTCAACTTTAAACCAGACTTAGTGATTGGTGAAAAAAGTCCTGTGCAAATTCAACAGCTGCGCCTTTTCTGTTTAATAGTGTGACAGAATGCTCAGCTGATTATAGAATGCCTGGTTGTGTGCCTTATGATAAACGTGGAAGGTTTTGCTATGAAAGACTGCATACACGTGATGAAAAAGAGATTGATTCTGATAATTAATATATATGCATCATCTGTTTAATTTATGATATACATTTATTTAAGTCATTTTGGGTTTAAAACATTTATATTTTAATTTTTATATTCAGAGGCTGGCTAGCACTATAGTAAATTACATGCATACTACGTTGTAAGAATCTCATTCATAAAACAAAGGCCAATCGCTAAGGTCAAATCAACAACTATTTGGGTCAAAATTGCCACGAATTAATTTAAATGAAAGTCACGTAAACATCACGTGAGAGCATGCTTGCATTTGTCCCGTAGAGCTCTCATGCACGCCGAAATCGTTTATTTGATTAAAGAATCTGAGAAGGTCAACATAGATATTCCGGTAGTTGTACTGTACTGGCATAGTATATATATATATATATATATATATATATATATATATATATATATATATATATATATATATATATATATATATATATATATATATATACTTACTTGTGAAAAAGGAATGCCTATTAATATGTGCAGACAACAAAGGTACTTTTAAGCTATCAAGAACAGAAACGTATCGTAGAACGCAATGTAATCAGAATCATCGACTCCCAAATATCAACTAGCTCATATGCATGGTTAAAAAATATAATCTTTTCCCTCGAGATATTCTCCTGAGGCGAAACTATATTATTCACCATATTTGCAAACTATAAATGCATGGCACGTAATGCTAACGTAATTAACGTAGGTAATGATGTAACGATTGTCCCAGATCAAGTGCTTCATTTAATGAAGATGTACATCTGCCATATCATTCGAATGAATCAAGAACTATATTTTAAAAAAATTAAATAAGGCTCGCACTGATGATTTTGATATTTATAACAGGTCATGATTATACTGTAATACACCGATAAAGAAAATATAATTTTCGTGTAATCTGGTGCAATACAAAATTATTAAGCTAAATGAAATTCCAGCTTATATCCAAAGTAATTTCCACTTTGAAAATGTATCTAATGTATCGAATTGGCAAGTAATCTTCTCTCCTTCTGTATGTATGCCTCAGGTTTTCTACACCATACTATGTCCCATAATATGTCTCTGAATGTCCAGGATGCATTGCCAAACCAAGTAAGAAGTAATTTGTTTCTTTGCTTGTATGTTTGTTCGATTTGCAATTACTACTGAACGTCGGAATTATGACTTTGGTATCATATTTTCGTTACGTACTTGTACTCAAGCTTGCGCCCTTCCCCATTATTCAAGACGGCAACTAGTCTTGCGTTCAGCCGGAGTTTCCGTTCCGGCCGGGTTGCGAAGGAATGATGAATATGTTGTCAATGAGCTGTGGAGAATCAAGTATGTAGACCTAGCTATCTGACTGTAATGAAACCAAGGTGTAATCGCCAACACTTGCTGTTTGGAATCGTCGTGCACGGCTTCGTAGCTATTTAGCATCACACCCCCTTATAGAACAAATTAGTATTAACACCTGACTAGTCAGTTGTAATGCTTCACCGGTCAATCAGTACATCCAATAGTTTCTGCAACCAACAGTTCGCAATTACGAGCCACTACTGTCTTTTTCTCGAGGTAGCTAGAGGTACGAGCACTATGTTAAAGTTTGTGCTCAGGTTTCTTGCATTAATTAATCATAGAAAGATTCATGATTTGTGCTATCTCGGCTCACACAGGCATTGAGCGAAAATCACTTTATACTTTATTGCTATGATATGAATCTTTAAAAACGGATATTAGTATAAGGTTCAGTCGAAAACAAAAAACATGTAGCGAATAAGGTATCGCTACAATACGTTAATCCTTAATATATTTCTATAGTATCCTCTAGTGGTAATGTTCATGAGCAACATGTTTGCCTGCACCTAGACTTTATCACTTTTGAAATGCCTCAATTTGAGTATCATAATTTACCCACGCCAAAAATAGCGCACTAATAAATAATACTTCGATTCTGTCAGCTGCTCTAGAATAATTGTGATATGGCATACTAGCCCATTAATTAAATTATTATCTTAATTAGCACACTGATCGTCAAGTTTTAAAAACAGTATTAATTAGCATACCTGTCAACCCGTTTAATTAATAGAATAATTAAAACACTAGTCGAACAACTGAAATTTTAATCGTATTAACTAACATAAGTGCATAATTACATTTGCATGTTCACAAAATACTCGCTAGAAAGTCATAGGCACAAATAGATAAAGGCATACAAACAAGGCAGTGAAAACTGCGCATGGAAACTTTGATGTCAGAGATAGCTTTATGGAGAGAATCTATCATAAAGCTGTCAGAATATAGGAGTCGGATGAGGTCAGACACGTTGACTACTTGACCTTATTTCAATGATGTGATCCCGATAATTAGACTGATGGAAGATACCATCATATTGTAATATTGATATAAAAGATTCCTCTTAAAGGACGGACGTTTTACTGTGCCAAATAATTTACAGACATTCAAGATAAGACTATTTCCTCCTTTAAATGTCAAACAATTTTCTGATATTCTTCAGCATAACAAGACTGTCAAATATACAAAATGTCAGTTTGTCACCATTTTCATGTATGATAAAGCGGACATGATTAGAAGTCTTTTGGTGAAAGCTCAATGTCCATATGGTCATTCATTCAGGACATGTAGTGACACCAGAATTTTTAAGACTTCATGCGGCCATATCTAGGACCAACTAGATATGATAAGAAGTCTATTGGTAAAACGCTCATGTTGATACATACAGTCATTTTGAGAGGAGTGCAGATAACAACATTGTCAAGTTATTACTTTCCATTCAGGTGTAGAAAAAACAAGATTTTCCACATGGCTGCAGTGGTGGCATTACTGTATCGGTACCATTTTCATTCAATACCAACTGGGCATCATTAGAAATCTCTTTGTGAAAACACCAGGCTGATATAACCCTCCATTCAGAAAGAATAAATAGCAACAGATGGTTGCTTTGGCTGCCATATTAGATGTCCGAGCGGCACCAGCTTCATTAGGACCAATTAGACACCCAAAGAAGTTGTTATTTTGTGCAAATATCCTGTGTGAGGAGCAGCAGGATCAAAAGTTTCGAGATGCCATAACTAGACATCATGAGAAGTCTTTTAGTTTAAACCCCATGTCGATACGACTTGCTAATCAGGACTAGTAACAATAACAACATTGTGAAGATGGGCACTGTCGCCGCCATATTCAATGTCAGACTGGCAGCTTTTCATTTAAAAGCAACAAGTCCAATCGTTTAAAGAGGTACTGAATGCGTTCCGGTATTTTGAAAAATGAGAAGCATATGCGACATATGTGAAGGTAAAAATATTTAAAGTCAATGTTCACAATAACGATGACTGGACTGCTCATAACGGATATAATATGTTTCAGTTGCCATAGTTGTTGCAGCAGCTGGCTTTAAATCAATTGGATGAAAACATGTACACCAACAATTGAAATAGTTTGCAAACACGAATTGCCATTGTGTTTGGAAAAGACATTTACCACTGCGAGTATTTCAATAACTTTAAAAAATTAACGAAATAGTTACACCACCTGAAAAATGTTTGACTGATCGCTAGACAATTGCAATAATGACTGGCAGTTTTTTCCATGTTATACGTCAGCGTTCAAGCTGTACATTTCTTTTCTCGAGTCTTACGAAAGATACATCAATGACGTGAGGCTTTTATTGACGAATTTATGATTTATAAAAAAAAATTGTTGTTGATTTTGTTAACAAACAAGGTAGAAGCTAGATCGTGCTTACCTTTGCTATACATCAGAATTGCCCATAATGCTACTTTAAGAATATAAATGGCTGAATCTGAACTTTTGCGAAACAACGATATGTCGTGGCGGGATTGGAATGATACCTGATAGGCATTCGAATGCCAACGACGATATGTCGTGGTGGGATTGGCATGATACTGGATTGGCATTCGAATGCCAACAACGATATGTCGTGGTGGGATTGGCATGATACCGGATAGGCATTCGAATGCCAACAACGAATTCTCTACAAACGAATAAGACAAACAGCATCAGATAATTGGATGAGAGAAAATCAAAAATCAAAACTCCTTCATTATGTATCTCAGTTTATGATGGCAAATGAACATACCTGTAAATAACATCCAATGTGTATGAAACACTTAAACTGAGAGAAGAAAATCCGTTCAAAACACTAGATGGCTTTGATACTGGTTTTCATTATAGAAGTAGACATGGATATTCCGCTACATCTCAACGACCATTTCAACGATAACCCGATATCTTGGAAATACAGGCTTGTACGAGACCAACATGATTTATCTCCCCTACATACGAAATGATAAAACAAAATCATGCCTGCACTGCACTGTACCACAACTGTTCTGTACTTTGAAAAGCAAGGAAAAAGCTTGTTATACCAAAAAAAAACAAAAAATTGCGTCGTATACAGTCGTAGTATAACTGTAGAAAAGCCCAGTACTACTCTGAGATAAAAAGGATAAATGAGTGTGAGAATGATTTTTAAACGAATTAAAGACTATATTTGACAAACAAATAGAAAATCTCAGGACAAGAACAACAGTGAAATATGTACAGATGAAAATAAATCTTTCAAATGTTAAAAAGATGTATTGTTATGGACGACGGATTAGAGTTAAACTGCCTGAAAAAAAAACATAACATAAAATTAACCAATCCAATAAATGATAGACTTAGAGCATAACGGTGCAAGGGCACTTAACATGACTGATGTAGTAATTCATTTACAGAACACGTTTGTACATTCCGTGATATAATGCTATTACTGTCACGACTAAGCACTGATCAATTATGCCTTCACGGTGAAACTGAATATTTTTACAGAGACATAAAAAGGACTGATAACGTTATGACTTCAGTAAATATCCAAAGGACGGCGTGTTTTTGTTTTCCAAGAACGACCACAAATAGAGATTAATTAGAGCGTAATGCGTGTTAGGATCAAAATCGGTCCAACCACTACTGATAAAGATAACAAGCGAGTTTGCAAATGAATAATATAATGCTTAGTTAAAAACTGGAGAAATTACGAGATGTAAAAATTGGCTCTATATATATATATATATATATATATATATATATATATATATATATATATATATATATATATATATATATACTGTACGTTGTCATTTAATATTCCACAAAAAGATATACGGTTTTCTTTTTAAACCGTTGCAAGCAACATAAACACAATTACACATCCCATGCAATGTTCCCTCTAAGCGAATGGTAGATGTGCGCGCAGTGATCGCTGCACTGCGCAAGCAATACGGAGTCGAGTAAAATCTAACGTTGGATTGAGCAAAAATTGACAAATCAACTGCGCGGGGATGCGCGCGGGCGCAGCTTAGTGGGAACGTTGATCCCATGTACAATAAATATGGAGTTGTACTCGATTCGATTCATCTGAAGTCTGGTCGAAAGTAAACTTCTGCTTTACAACTGGAATCGTTTAATCATGTTTTACATAAGCACTGTGAAAAGATGGTATTCATCTGGTAAACCTGTCTTTTGAAGACGAATAGGAAAAAGATCATCTTTCAGGTTATTTGAGTATCGAGCTACTAAACTTCTCCAAATCTTTCATTCAAGTTCCACAATACTCGTTTAAATATAGGTTTTCTCTCGTACTTTTGTTCGAAATATTAGGAATACATTCCGTGGCTTTTCTTTCGTACTTGTTTGAAATATTAGGTATTCTTTTCATAGTGTTCCGTGGGTTTTCTTTCGTACTTGTCTGAAATATTAGGCACTTTCTTCCATAAATTGTATGAAATACTTGTTATTCTTTTCATTGCATTCCGTGGGGTTTTCTCTCGCACTAATATGAAATATTGTGTACTCTTTCCACTGCATTCCTTGGTTTTTCTCTCGTAGAAACATGAAATATTTTTTGTTATTCTTTTCATTGCATTCTGTGGGTTTTCTCTCGTACTAACACTAAATCTTTGTTATTCTTTTCATTACATTCTGTGGGTTTTCTCTCGCACTAATATGAAATGTTTGTTACTCTTTTCATTGCATTCTGTGGGTTTTCTCTCGCGCTAATATGAAATGTTTCTTACTCTTTTCATTGCATTCTGTGGGTTTTCTCTCGCACTAATATGAAATATTTGTTACTCTTTCCACTACATTCCGTGGTTTTTCTCTCGTACAAACATGAAATATTTTTTGTTATTATTTTCGTTGCATTCCGTGGTTTTTCTCTCGTACTAACATTAAATCTTTGTTATTCTTTTCATTGCATTCTGTGGGTTTTCTCTCGTACTAACATTAAATCTTTTTTATTCTTTTCATTGCATTCTGTGCGTTTTCTCTCGTACTAACATTAAATCTTTGTTATTCTTTTCATTGCATTCTGTGGGGTTTCTCTTGTACTAACATTAAATCTTTGTTATTCTTTTCATTGCATTCAGTGGGGTTTCTCTCGCACTAATATAACATGTTTGCTACACTTTTCATTGCATTCTGTGGGTTTTCAATCGTACCAACATTAAATCTTTGTTACTCTTTTCATTGCATTCTGTGGGTTTTCTCTCGTACTAATATGAAATGTTTGTTACTCTTTTCATTGCATTCTGTAGGTATTCTCTCGCACTAATATGAAATGTTTGTTACTCTTTTCATTACATTCTGTGGGTTTTCTCTCGTACTAATATGAAATGTTTGTTACTCTTTTCATTGCATTCTGTGGGTTTTCTCTCGTATTAATATGAAATCTTTGTTATTCTTTTCGTTGCATTCTGTGGGGTTTCTCTCGCACTAATATGAAATGTTTGTTACTCTTTTCATTGCATTCTGTGCGTTTTCTCTCGTACTAACCATTAAATCTTTGTTATTCTTTTCATTGCATTCTGTGGGGTTTCTCTCGTACAAACATTAAATCTTTGTTATTCTTTTCATTGCATTCTGTGGGTTTCTCTCTCGTACTAATATGAAATCTTTGTTATTCTTTTCATTGCATTCTGTGGGGTTTCTCTCACACTAATATGAAATGTTTGTTACTCTTTTCATTGCATTCTGTGGGTTTTCTCTGGCACTAATATGAAATGTTTGTTACTCTTTTCATTGCATTCTGTGGGTTTTCAATCGTACTAACATTAAATCTTTGTTACTCTTTTCATTGCATTCTGTGGGGTTTCTCTCGTACTAATATGAAATGTTTGTTACCCCTTACATTGCATTTTGTGGGTTTTCTCTCGTACTATTATGAAATGTTTGTTACTCTTTTCATTGCATTCTGTGGGTATTCTCTCGCACTAATATGAAATGTTTGTTACTCTTTTCATTGCATTATGTGGGTTTTCTCTCGTACTAATATGAAATGTTTGTTACTCTTTTCATTGCATTCTGTGGGGTTTCTCTCGTACTAATATGAAATGTTTGTTATTCTTTTCATTGCATTATGTGGGGTTTCTCTCGCACTAATATGAAATGTTTGTTACTCTTTTCATTGCTTTCTGTGGGTTTTCTCTCATACTAATATGAAATGTTTGTTACTCTTTTCTTTGCATTCTGTGGGTTTTCAATCGTACTACTATGAAATCTTTGTTATTCTTTTCATTGCATTCTGTGGAGTTTCTCTCGTACTAATATGAAATGTTTGTTACCCCTTACATTGCATTTTGTGGGTTTACTCTCGTACTATTATGAAATGTTTGTTACTCTTTTCATTGCATTCTGTGGGTATTCTCTCGCACTAATATGAAATGTTTGTTACTCTTTTCATTGCATTCTGTGGGTTTTCTCTCGTACTAATATGAAATGTTTGTTATTCTTTTCATTGCATTCTGTGGAGTTTCTCTCGTACTAATATGAAATGTTTGTTACTCTTTTCATTGCATTCTGTGGGTTTTCTCTCGTACTAACATTAAATCTTTGTTACTCTTTTCATTGCATTCTGTGGGTTTTCTCTCGTACCAATATGAAATTTTTGTTACTCTTTTCATTGCATTCTCTGGGTTTTCTCTCGCACTAATATGAAATGTTTGTTACTCTTTTCATTGCATTCTGCGGTTTTTCTCTCGTACTAATATGACATATTTGTTATTCTTTTCATTGCATTCTGTGGGTTTTCTCTCATACTAATATGAAATATTTCTTACTCTTGTCATTGCTTTATGTGGGTTTTCTCTCATACTAACATGAAATATTTCTCTTGTCATTGCATTCTGTGGGGTTTCTCTCGTACTAATATGAAATGTTTGTTACCCCTTACATTGCATTTTGTGGGTTTTCTCTCGTACTATTATGAAATGTTTGTTACTCTTTTCATTGCATTATGTGGGTATTCTCTCGCACTAATACTCTTTTCATTGCATTCTGTGGGTTTTCTCTCGTACTAATATGAAATGTTTGTTACTCTTTTCATTGCATTCTGTGGGTTTTCTCTCGTATTAATATGAAATCTTTGTTATTCTTTTCATTGCATTCTGTGGGGTTTCTCTCCCACTAATATGAAATGTTTGTTACTCTTTTCATTGCATTCTGTGGGTTTTCTCTGGCACTAATATGAAATCTTTGTTACTCTTTTCATTGCATTCTGTGGGTTTTCAATCGTACTAACATTAAATCTTTGTTACTCTTTTCATTGCATTATGTGGGGTTTCTCTCGTACTAATATGAAATGTTTGTTACTCTTTACATTGCATTTTGTGGGTTTTCTCTCGTACTAATATGAAATGTTTGTTACTCTTTTCATTGCATTCTGTGGGATTTTTCTCGTACTAATGTGAAATGTTTGTTACTCTTTTCATTGCATTCTGTGGGGTTTCTCTCGTACTAATATGAAATCTTTGTTATTCTTTTCATTGCATTCTGTGGGGTTTCTCTCGCACTAATATGAAATGTTTGTTACTCTTTTCATTGCATTATGTGCGTTTTCTCTCGTACTAATATTAAATCTTTGTTATTCTTTTCATTGGATTCTGTGGGTTTTCTCTCGTACTAATATGAAATGTTTGTTATTCTTTTCATTGCATTCTGTGGGTTTTCTCTCGCACTAATATGAAATCTTTGTTACTCTTTTCATTTCATTCTGTGGGTTTTCAATCGTACTAACATTAAATCTTTGTTAATCTTTTCATTGCATTCTGTGGGTTTTCTCTCGTACCAATATGAAATGTTTGTTACTCTTTTCATTGCATTCTCTGGGTTTTCTCTCGCACTAATATGAAATGTTTGTTACTCTTTTCATTGCATTCTGCGGTTTTTCTCTCGTACTAATATGACATATTTGTTATTCTTTTCATTGCATTCTGTGGGTTTTCTCTCATACTAATATGAAATATTTCTTACTCTTGTCATTGCTTTATGTGGGTTTTCTCTCATACTAACATGAAATATTTCTCTTGTCATTGCATTCTGTGGGTTTTCTATCGTACTAACATGAAATATTTTTTACTCTTTTCATTGCATTCTGTGGGTTTTCTATCGTACATGAATTATTTGTTACTCTTTTCATTGTATTCTGTGGGTTTTCCATCGTACTAATTTGAATTATTTGGTACTCTTGACATTGCATACCGTGCATACGGTAAATTGTATTTCGTTCTAATTTGAAATATTTGGTACTCTTTTCATTGTATTTCGTGGGGCTTTTTCCTCAGATTTGTATGGAATGTTAAGTTCTCTTATTATTGCATTCTGTATGCGTTCTCTGATACAAATTTGGTTATTTAGCAATCTGAACAAACGCTTAATAATATGCACATATATATCGTCCTAGTTCTACGTGCATAAATAGTTATTGTTGGTGGATATCTTAGCATTATAACCAATAATTTCAATGTACTGGAAGAAATAAACCGAAAACAATCGTCTTAAGAAGGCATTGAATATTGATTTCAACGCAGAAGGCATTGACAATTGATTTCGACGCAGAAGGCATTGACTATTGATTTCGACGCGGAAGGTACTGACTATTGATTTCGACGCAGAAGGCACTGAATATTGATTTCGAAGCAGAACTTATGTCTGACACAGATACCAAGCGTGGCATAAAGTGCCAAACATCAGTTCGTGTTTAAAATATTTTTATTAATTAATTAATTAATTAATTAATTAACTTAATATCGCTAGTTTATTGGATCTGAGTAAATTGCTGTTACACATATACTAGATAATAACCTTTTCTATTGGAAAAGAGGACAAAGTGACTAATACAGTTGACGTTGACAGATCGGCAGAATTCATTCAAAGTAGAGTCCGTTAACCCAGTGTGTGAGGAATTCAGGCGTTTAATTCAAAGTGGCAGAAAATCATTAAATCTCATATGTCTATATCAGATATTCATAGACAATCCATTTATAAAAAAGCACTTTTTTATACTTCAATTCAGTGGCGTCACTAGGGTTTGTGTCACTCTCATGGACCTCTTTTTGAAACAGGTCATGCTACAGAATCCTTAGGAACGTCATTTCGGTGTCACCCTCTCTGATGATGTCACCCGGTGCGGTCCGCATCTCCTCGTGACGTCACTGTCTCACGATGAAATAATATCGCAGGAAAATAAGTTTTATTATATTATACACTACACTTGGAATGGAAGCTTAGAAGGTTAAACTCACAAAGTATAAATATCTGCTACTTACGATAGCGGTATGATTGTGATTATCTCTTGTAGTAAGTTTCATTTTTGATATTTTGTATATTATTTGGCTCCGATCAACAATGTATTACACCTAGGTTTTTTTTGCTGATATTGATGTGGTAAGGGGAAGTAACTTCGTAGATGCGCAACTTCAACAGAAACAAATTTTCATGGCTGAAAATTATTGCAGTTATCGTTTATTTTCTCTAGCTTACAAAGTGTTCGCTTTTCTTGATGCATTTATAATTTACACATACGCATATAATCAAGGATATCTCTTGAATATTTGTCTGTATTTCATACCGAAGTATATAATAAATAACTTTTAATTGCAGACACATTATCTTTATTAAACCACTGATTTCGATAGTTTTGATGCATAAAAAAAGAGCAACGAATATCAAATATTGGAAAAATATGATCCAAGGAGATACGAGTTTAAATTTAAAGTGGGCTGGAATCCTGATTTACCATTATGAATACATGAAGATTATTTTCGAAGAGTAACCGGTATTACTCAAAATTTTGACTAAACATTTGTAATAAATTTGGAATATGTTTTTAAGATTTGTTTGATTTACTTGTGTGAATAATGGGAATATCCTTAGCCCGAAATAATTAGCAATTACTAGGAGGAACCTTCACACAATAAAGTGGTAGTGAGTTTCTTGTGATACCGTTTTTAACTAGCAGTGATGTCAGTCCAAACCGAATGAACGTAACGTAGTCCATATTAAAATCTAGTGGTGTACATTGGTGGTGTGACTGAAGTGGCAGAAAATACGGTAGAAAACCGGTAAATTACTCAAAGAAATTTCAAAGGGACTCGGCATATACCGTTTATGTCACCAGGGTGGCAAATGTGGTGCAGTTAAATGGCGAAATAAGCTTTGAAAGCAAACGTTGACTGGCCTAAGGGGGCGGAGTTAAAATAGTTCCCTGTTTAGGGGAGAGTTAATTAGTGTCTACGGCGTGAACTGCTGGCGGTATGGAAACCTGGTGAAAAGAAACCATACAGATGTGTGATTTATATATATTGGACTAGAGATCTGTGGTCTTGCATAAATTAGAGTATAATTTATGTGTTGGACGGACACGTCGGGCTTTCTAATTTACGACTTAAGTTGTATGGTAGATTTTGCAAATTTATGGTAAACTTATGACTTCTAGCAGGAATCGCGCCAGGGTTTGATAACCGCTCGGTCAAATAAAGACCCCTGTCTTGTAACACTATTTATGTGATGTTTCATTTTCTCAGTATGGCTTCCCTTAGAGGTGTAAGACTGAAAGTTAAAAATCGCCTTGGTGTCAGAACTGATGGTCAGATTGAGTAAAAAGAAAACATTGTATTTAGGTATATCATTGGACTTTAAAATTTCTTGATAAATATAACCGCTCTTGATTTCATAACGAATTGCAAAATCCCCAAAATATAACCTCTGCGTTATGAAGGCCATTGATCTTGGCATTTCCGTAAACATATCAGGGGCAGGTAATACGTACATTTCCGTAAACATATCAGGGGCAAGTAATACGTACGTTAACTTTCTTGTGTCATAGTTTGAAACGCAAAGTATTGTAAATTATGCAGTATATATTTCTAAGAAGAACGAATACGGGATTTTCAAGAATGGAAGATTAAAAATAAAATTAAGTTTAACCAAAAACGTCCATATTTGACCATTGATGGTTAGGCACAGCAGGAACACCCACCCACCAAAAATAATTCTTTACTCACCTTTGCATAAAAAACTTGGTTCACCTGTCTGAGTATCTAAAGTGACCGGACGAAAGAACGGACAGAATTCTGTAACAGCATCGCAGAATTCACCACAAGGAAATATTCGTTCCCCATTCTCATAATAAGGAACATAAACCGAACACAGCCACCTCTTGTATACGGTCTGTAAAGAAAGAAGAAATAATAATAATAATAATAATAATAATAATAATAATAATAATAATAATAATAATAATAATAATGAAGAATTTGTATAGCGCCTAATCTTTGGAAGCTCTAAGCGCTTTACAACATCTATAGTGATTTGACAACAGAAGAAAAAAAAACAATGAAATTGGAAATTATTAAAAATGCTGAAAATATTTCAGGTACGAAGCATTATTAGATTTTTAAGTTTGTTCTTGCAGTCGAGAAAAGGTGAGTTTTAAGAGCACTAAATCTTTAAATAAAGGTTAGTCCTTGTAATACAATGACTTATTAACAAGAAATTGTTGCCTGAAACGTAGTCCTAAATATAGAATGACTCATTAACAAGGTCTTACCATTAGATTATATATTGGTGATGAACTGATTTTAAAAATGTCGATTATTTAACCTTGATTATGCTGTTTCAAATGGTCTTTTATTTAACCTTGAGAATAATGTTTCGAAAGGTCTTTTATTTAACCTTGAGCATAATGTTTCAAAATGTCTGCTCCCAGTGTTAATCATCATCAGGATGTCACCATCTTCTCATTAATATTCAAAACAAAACGAAATCGTGATATAACATTGTATATGTTTGCCAATATGAATATAAACCATTAAAAAATATGTTTCACGCTAAAAAATAACATATCGCGTATATGTGTAATTTCTTTCTTCGTGTAAGAGCAATGTAATTGCTACTCTATTCTTAACTTGTAATTTGTGCATGAAAATCAGAGAATTGGGATCTAATTGTTTCTCAGAATTTAGTAATACAACTAGATTTAGTAATACAACTAGCTAGCAAGGATATTTGCTATCTTTGTTTCTTTTCTTTTTTTTAAACTGGAGATTCAACTGAACGTTGCATTTTAACACTTTCGGGTCCTAAATCAATCATTCATTCCGCTCCATATATATCATATTTAACACACTGAGAAGCTACCTCTAATTGAGTAGACGATTGTGGAGTTGATTACACCACGTATTCAAGGCATGCTATGCTTTTTAAAATTGTTTTCTTGTCGGGTTAAGGGCGTGAATGTGAAGATACTTTTGCGACGAAAAAACATTTTGAAATCATGAATAGGTTCAAAATTCGAAATAGTAGTGAATACAATTATCCCTTATACCGTCAGACACAAAATATTAACCGGGATATAAAAAAATATTGGCAAAATATTTACCTCGCGCCGATTACGGCTTCAGCGGTGCTAATATAAAAACCCGGCATGTCGCCAGTCCAGGAACTGCTTCATTAAGGCGAACAAAAGTTTCATCTTTATTCATATAACAGATAATTTTCCAGGGAAATGATTGCATCGAATATCAGGGGGTTCTTTCATAAGATGACTGATGCAGTAATATATGAAAATAAAACTTAGGAAAGAAATATGAACGAGTTTTGAGAGGTGAATCTTGGTGATATTTGAGACGAATGTCGCAGGAGGAGCTGGAGTAGGAATGTAGCGGAGTAGTGATATAAGAACATTTACACCGAATTATTCCTTTAAAAACAAAACATCTGCTTTCGCCTAAATCGCTTCTAATTAACAAAATAAAAACTAAAGACAACACTTATCTTACACAATGAGTTACTTTTGAATGTTTTTTTCTCTCGCTGTACTATATTTAAAAAGAGATGTCCTCTGTTCTGATCTCTCTCTCTCTCTCTCTCTCTCTCTCTCTCTCTCTCTCTCTCTCTCTCACACACACACACACACACACACACACACACACACACACATGTGGAAAAAAGGTTGTACAAATTATCAAAGACTTCACTTGCAATATATATAATGCATGCATGTAAATATTGAAATAAAATAAGATTTAACAAATAAGCTATACATTACATAGGGGATTATGTTATAATGTATTTCATATTATCTAATATTACCTAATACATTATTACACTCCCAGTTCCTTTGTCAAATCTACCTATATTTATGGTCATTTTTTTTTAAACGATGTTGAATAACTTTAATTCTTTTTGTAACCATTTTATTATCTAGATTTCATCAAGTAAAATTGATTACTTTCTTTTGGATTTTAATAGCGATTCTATGAAGACGTTACAGCTTTCGTATCTTGTAGCGTATATTATGTTTGTAAGAATACATTCTTTGTGTGTTATCGCCATCTTAAAATAATTGCTGATGAAATATGATAAACTGAAATGCCGCTGAGGGCAGGAGGAGAAAAAAATGCTTTGAGTAGAATTCCTAGGTAAATACTGAGTACCTACCGGGCTTGCTACTTTTCGTATATAGGCTTCACCAAATTTACAGCACATGCAAATTTGGGGAGTGGGGCGCATTTTTCCTCCCCAAATGACGTCACCGGTACCTGTGCATGTTAATCTTGTTGCACGTGATTAGAAACAGACGTATCACACTTCCTTACTTGTTTGATGCCTCGGTTGTCAAGTGGTCTAAATTGCTCGTCTTGACCGATCACTGCCAAGTACCCGCTGTCCACTTTGGTTCGAGCCTAGGGCTTGGCCACTGTATACAAGTAAGAAAGCTTGCCAATAGCTTCCCTTGGTTCTTATCGAGGTTTTCCCAGGTTCTTTATCCATAAGCGATACTGGTCACCATGCATATAACCTTTCTTGCATCGCGAAATAGCGTTAAAGCCAAAATAAGAACGACCTTAAGAATTTTATACCTTTGATTATGTTCTGCGCCATCTCTTCAATCTGTATATATTTTACAAATAATTAGTTGTGCGTGTAATCTAACTTTGATATTGGCACCACCATCACATAAAAAGAAAAACGTATTCTCGTTTAAGAAACCTAAAATAATCTTTAGACTGAATTTCAACAAGCAATTTACTGGTTTATATCTTATAATAAATCATATGACACGCATGATAGCGCTTAAAGTGGATTACGTTTTCACTTACGCAGTTAAGTGTTTCACTTAAGGGTGGAGCTCAGTAGTGCCTCTAACGCAAAATTACATAAAGTGGGAAATATCATGCTCGTAATTGCTTTGCAGGAAAAATAACGGGATGCAGACTTAACTAGTAAGTGTCTCGCAGGCAAAATGATGGAATGAGGACTTAAATCGTCAAATCGGAGTATTGTTGCATCTCTGATGCACACGGGTTAATTCTCACAAAAAGATATTAACAGAAAATATGTCGAACAAATAAAAACATTCTTTCAAAATAACGTGAAGAAGTTAGAATGTCTTAATAGTACAAGAAGAAAAAGAAAAATAATCGGACAAAATATTTAGAGAAAAGAAACCAGAGTCAAGATTTGTCATGTACTATTTACTCTATAATACATGCAATATGGGACATTTTGCAATCAAAATGTGATTAAACGAAATACGTGATTAAAGGAGACTAGAAATTAAAATTTTTATTTTATAAATGTAATTCTGTACAAATTCTAATTCGAATATAATGTTTAAAAAAATAATATCGTGTGCGGATATTGATTATATTGCGAAGAAGATACAATGATTCCGTAAATTGCCGAGTATTTCCGAGTTTTAATGAGACGAGCGATCACGTGGTCACGTGACGTCACACTAGCCAGTCCTCGTATACAAACAGAAACATGGCAAGCGAGAAAGGCCATTGATAACAGTTTTCATCGGAAGTAATTTTTTCACACACACACACACAAAAACAACATCCCACAAATAAATCTGCGAGGAGGAAATCATACGTAATTAATTTCAACATTAAGAAGCTTCCTTTCTATGATTTAATTACAGTTTATTTTGCATGCATGCTACAGTTAGCGTATTGACAAATCTGTAAGTATATACATGCTTCGTTAAAATAGACTACGTACTGTACTGGTCAGTGCTGAAATAAATGTTTTAAGCACAGGCCCCGGGCTGATGACTTAAATAAACTTACTAGCCCTAACTGAAATTCCACAAACCCGAACAGTTCATATATGTTAACTTTCAAGCCGGGAGAAGAAAGAAAGAAAATAAATTCCAATTTTGGAGGTATTTCCTCCCTATCTCGTAATATTTCTCTTGATTTTTAGCAGTTAACTCCCCGGTTATTTCAATATGTCTCTCAATTTTCATTTCTCAGAAGAAGAAAATCCATATATAATTTTTTTTATCAAGTGTGCAGTCCACAGATGTAATATTCTATTTTATCACTTGTGAATATTGTATGAATAAATAATTAATATCATAGGACAGTTTTTGTCTTCAGTAAATAGTTTAAGATTAAACATTATTCACGTAAATTTCAGATTGTATAACTACTACAGAAGTACTTCTTGTAAAAAAAAAATTGTCACCAATTAAAACCCATGAATTATCACAATGAAGGCTGCGTAATTTTCTCTGCAAACAATATCTCCATTACCGCCACAAAAAAAACTCGGCCAGTTAACACCTGACATTCCTCTACCATATATGTAAAGTTTCATTACCATGATTAAATTAAAAGAATGAATAAAAAAAAATACGACACAGTATATGTGCCCCTAAAAAAAACTAATTCAAAATAAATATTTAATTCAGTAAACAGTGTTACATATCTTAACATTTAAACTAAAGGAAATAGGGTGGGATATAAAATGTGGGAAAACAATGGCCACATACATGTACGGTAACGTTTGACTGCAGATTTGAACTCTTAAAATGAAGTCTTTGGCTTCGAAGTTACAACAAAATTCGGCATCAGTTTTTTTGCCAATGAATTTCTGGTGCTTACATACACACTCTATAGCACATGTTTCTTTGAATTATGTAAGAGGGCCAGTCCTTTTCACAACATAAGTGCAATGATAAGGAATAATTGTTAATTTGTTAAACTGCCATTATGTTTGTGTACTTAATTCTAACCTTTAACTATTATGCAGACCCAGAATATGAAAAAAAAGGTCTTGTCCTGTGGGATAATAAGGTGTATCACAGGGAGAAATTGTACATTAGGGCAAATGGGTGGGGTCAATAGTCGCCTCCCCCAATTTCTATTGTCAGTCAGTTAATGTGAAACTTTAATTTTATATCGGATCTCTTTTCTTTTAATCGCTGCTATTTAAACTGCCCAAGGGACAGTTTTATATCAGTTCCATTCATTACAGATTTCCGTTTATACATTTTACGTGTAATAGGCATAGACTGAAAGGTTGTGTTTTTTAAATAATTTTTTTAATATATTTTTTAAAAATTACTTAAATTGTTTCTCTCGAAACACGACCGTGTCAAGGGTTGATAATCTTATTATTATTATTTTTTTTTAGCAAAGCTTCCATTTGATTAAAGTCAAATCTCAATTACACATAGGACAGTGGTGACTTTATTTAGATTGTAATCTTGAAGAAGAAAAAAGCATTTACTCATTTCATCAGCACGATCAGGTGTCGGGCTGTCATATTTTTTATTACTCGGCCTTCTGCCTATTTTCGTAACTCGTACGTTTGACACTCTTTACCAGGATTTAAAATATACAATGGTATGTCTGAACAGTTTCAACTCTTTAGTCTAGGCTTAGCATTCGTGTATCCTAGAGGTTCTATTTTGTAGGATCCCTCTGGTAACATTCCTTTGAGAAATGTAATGAGCAAGGATTTCTGTATGGTGTTGCATTGAAATCGACTCGCTTGTAATAATGTATCCACACTTTCTTTATGCCTTTATCATTTGGAAAAGAAGAGAAAATGTTGTCCATAGCCTTTTCTTAATGTGCTATTTACACCCGTAAGCAATAATACAAAATCGCCAGTTGGGATGCTGGAGTCTACTATGACGTCACATCACGAGAGCAACCGAATAGGTGCGGAAATTTTGCATACAAGGTCACGGAAATTCAGCTCGTTGAACATATGCCAATATTTAAATATTGGGATTGCGGTCGCAGATAATAATTCAGATAAGGTTCACTTCATTAGTGTTGTTTTTATTATTCTATATTTCCATTGGTTTCTGGTCTCCTTTAAGCGCTATTGAAAGTAATAGTCTGTGGGTGTATGAGAGAGAGAGAGAGAGAGAGAGAGAGAGAGAGAGAGAGAGAGAGAGAGAGAGAGACGAGAGAGAGAGAGAGAGAGAGAGAGAGAGAGAGAGAGAGAGATGTCAATATATCTCTGTATTTTACTTTTTTTAGCTTCTTCCATTTGTGCTCTGCATGAATAAAATCAATGCGGGCAAGCTCTGGTTTCTGTGCTGCGAAATAATGGAAGAGGCAATTTGCCATTTGCAAGACTTATAACTACAAATCTTAACAAATTCTACACGGATAATTCTTCTTCTGTCTCCACATGTGTTCGTGGAAAGCATTTCCAAATAACGCTATTATTGTTGCTGTATTTGTTTGTTGTTCTTCATTTTGTATCTGCATTGTATCGATCTGTCTGCATTTGTATCGACCTGTCTGCATTTGTATCGATCTGTATCGATCTGTCTGCATTTGTATCGATCTGCCTGCTAATTACAGCTATAACCCCTGATTTTCTTCCTGTCTACTGCGGCATCTTCCAAATTTTCTTTTTATTTTCATGAATCTAATTTGATCGATCTTGCGACACAGCAAATGTTATTTGTTGATAAACAAAGTGAAAACAAATATTACACAATATCTCTCTCTCTCTCTCTCTCTCTCTCTCTCTCTCTCTCTCTCTCGTCTCTCTCTCTCTCTCTCTCTCTCTCTCTCATATGCTTGCATATAATGTATGTATGTATGTATGTATGTATGTTATGTATGTATGTATGTATGTATGTATGTATGTACTGTATGTATGTATGTAATGTATGATGTATGTATGTATGTATGTATGTATGTATGTATGTATGTATGTATGTATATGTCACGTCTATCTCTCTTTTGCATGCCGTACGTAATAGGGCAGATGACCTGTCTTTAACAATCTTATCTATACGAATACTACGAGTGGATTCCTGATATAATGCCCGGATGGTGTCAGACAATTGGCGATTATCTTAACATAAAGCTCTCAGTCTTCTTGTCCGTCTGTTGAACCACGTGATCAATTTTCGTTTGCTTTTTAATATAAAACAAATGAGCGAAAGAAGACACGAACACACTGTGTTTGTCAGCGCAATACACATATCCCTATTGTGAAATGCACTTTGACCTGATCAGCGTAAATAACCTGCACATTATGATCTTCGCTCTTTTCTAAATAAGCATTTCATTTAAACGACGTAAATTTGTTTAAATCTCTCAGCTAGGCGCAAGGGATGCATATAGACAATATGATAACCACTAAACTGTGCCACAATTTCCACATAGATCTCGTTGACATATGAGATACGGTCTCTCGGACCGTGTTTCTTGCTTCATCGACACTGTATACACATTCCATGTTTATTTTTGTAGAGTGACCATCCATTCATATCAGTCATTAGTGTCTATGGAAAGTAATCCAGATCGTTTTAGCAACCATTTTTAACATGTACGTAAGTATGTTTTCTTTATATAGAATTCCTTGTCGCGTTCTTTTGTTCGTATTTTCATTGCCTACCAAGCCCTATGCTTGCTTCCTATTTCTAAACATACTGCTATAGACTTGAGATTATTTTGTTTATTAGGATCTATTTTCAGAATATGTAAAATTACCTCTTTCATGAACGTACAACAAAGACATCGGTTAATGTGTAAAAAGTCTATTTGTGTGAAGTATCGAATTTTGAATAAGCAGTGAACCTTAAAGTTGAATGCACAAAGCATTAATATTGTATCACATTTAGACTAGGGGAGTATTTTATAAGGGTAATGTCGACCTTTATTCTTACTTTCTTTTATTTCAGTGTTAAAACTTCAGACGGGCCAGTGTTTCAATTCAGTGAAATTGACCGGATATATTAACACGGGTATGAGAAAGAAACAGCTGAAGGTTCAAGGAAGCCAAGAAAAAAAAACTGTGCTTTTCTCGTTAAGCAAGAAAGGGAACATGTGTCAGTCTTGTGGGAAAGACGGGGTTTAGTGCTGGATGCAAAAGTTCTAAAGTTAACAGCATTAAAATAATAATGTAATATTCTATTTTTATTTAATTGTTTGCTGTGTGCAAATTTGTTTGATATGACTAGGTTCCATATTGTGTATCGTTTACTCACTTTAATGGAAATGTGTTGATGCTAGAACTGTTACGCAATTTATCTTATTAAATTTCATGGAAATGTGTTTACGCTAGAGTTGATATACAATTTATCTTTAACTTTTACAGTTATTAGTTCATTAGCAGGGTTGACTCCATGCGATCCAAATGTTCATATGTTCAGGACGTCATAGTATTATATGAACAAATATGAAATAATTTACTTTGTATGTTAGGACAATACTGATGTTATCGTAAGTTGTTACCTATTTTATTTGCTTTTCTAATGTTTAAATAATCTAGAAGTGAATAAGGATCTATCAATTTTATGCAATAGTAATCGAAGATGTAGTAGCATACGGTCAATTTTCGATAGAGATATCACGTGGTAATTTATGGCAAGGTACTAACGTAGGTAGGCTCAACACACTGTATGACTGGCTCGCGTGTTATGAGTAACGTAAATGAAGGAATTTTGTATACATCTAAAAAGTGGTATATATAGCGATTTAAGGATAATTTTATCCTTTAAGGAAACAGTTTTACAAGGGAGAGATTACTCGACAGTCCGAAGACGGAGTCCGAGAAAGAGAAATGACCAGTGAAGTCCGAAAGCTAGAAGTGATGAGTACAGAGCAAACTCCTTGAAGTCCATGAAGGACGAGGCAGCAGGAAATAGAAGACTCGAGGAAATAGGAAATGTTGGAACATGGTCGAGAGGAAGGTGATGCAATCAGTCGTGGATATTGCGCTCGTTTCACCTCTCGTTTTGATTATGAAATAAATTTAAATTAGACACTGCTATTAAATCCGTTGATATCATTTAAGTTTTGTTAATTTTGTTGTCTAAAAGTGCTTGTATTGCATTATTTCTGCCCAATAATCTTGCCCAGTTCTGTGTTGATATTCTGTCTTTCATTCAGACTGGGTCATAATATCGAGGGAGGTCATTCCCTAGATAACGTAGCAAAATCCAATTAACTCGCCTTCTTACTACGATGGAATTTCCCATTCTAACTACAAAGAAGTCATTTGTCTTTGGCATTCGCTTCAGAAACAAGGACAGCATTTCAATTTTTCGGGGAGGGGGGAGCTTGATGGTCTTGTTAATGATCGTATATAGGCTAAGCATTTCAATTTTTTCGGGGAGGGGGTAACTTGATGGTCTTGTTAATGATCGTATATAGGCTACATGAATTTAACAGGACATACAAATTCGGGGGTGGGTGGGTGGGGGCAAACATAGACTGAGCAATCACCATAACTGCATGGCTTTGACAGATGCGATAAATCTGGTAAGACTTTGTTCTGTATAGGTTCATTAAGGGGGAGGGGGATTCAGTTAATTTGAATATGTGGGCATATCTGCAAATTTGTAATAAGATTTAAACACACACCACAAAATGGTAAATCACCCCAAACCGACAGTGGGAGCTTGCTTCACCCTTTCACTCTTTGTCTCCACTTTGAAGTCTCGTTCCTTTCTTTTGTTTACCCCCCACCCAAACATTCATGCGGTTCCCGATTCTTGGGTATGAGACATATCGCGTCTATTAGTTTATCTACATTTGTAAAATTAAAGATTCTCGTTTAAGAAAAAACACAAAATGTTATATATGCTGATTTAGACAACGTTAGTTTGAATAAATTGCAAGGCAAAACAAAGTTCATAGAGTGTACGATTTCCTTGGTGTCACAGTTACGTACCAGAGGTCTCCGATAAATAATTTAAGCCTCGGGGATTACGCAGTTGCATGGTTGCTACAATTTACTTTTTTCAGCTTTTTCCTAAAATTTCTAATTGTATTTGAATGACATTTGTTAATAGGTAAGTTACAAGAAATGTTATAAGAAGCACATTTGTGACGCAATATGCAGTATACGAAATGGGTTGTTGACAAGTGAGAATGGTGATGTAAATTGCGACATGCAATTTTAGCCTAGTAAGGTCTCTATTACAGACGCACTATAAACATATCCGTTATATTTCAAGACCTGATTTCCACTTTATTTCATTCGCTCGTTCGTTTTCCATTTCTAAACGTTTCATTCTACATGTGTTATGTTGACATCTTTCTTGTTATCTTTTCTTTTCTTCACAGCTACCAAGTTGTATCCAAAACTTAGACATCAATCTTGTGTAGCATCCTTGCATAGCAATCTTGTGTAGCATCCTTGCATAGCAATCTTGTGTAGCATCCTTGCATAGCAATCTTGTGTAGCATCCTTGCATAGCAATCTTGTGTAGCAGCCTTGCATAGCAATCTTGTGTAGCAGCCTTGCATAGCAATCTTGTGTAGCAGCCTTGCATAGCATCCTCAAAACTTATTTTGTGCCCGCATTATGCTAACCTTTGTTTACTGTGTTACCGTTTTCTCACACTAACGTATCGTTGTAGCATTACCTTACTGAGCTGGAAAAATAAATAGCTAATTTGTGTGGCTTCTATAGAATTGGCATCAATTTTTGGGTGTGTATTTCGTCATGGCTTCTCTTTGACCAAACCATGCCAGATTAGGAACTTTGCCCAGATCTCGACATTATGTTGAGCTTTTATATACCCAATGCATGGAATCATTCTGATGTAAGTTTTTCCGAACCCCTTTTGTGCGAACATAATTTCTTGAATTTGTTTAATTTATTGTTTTGTTGTAACTTAAAATTTTTTAACAGTTGAAATCAACGAAATTCTTATCATAGCTTTGACCGGAAACATCTGGGATTCCCCGAAGGCAGGCATAAACTAAGCACATTCCACTGTGCACTTCAAAAGTAGCTTTTATATTAAGAAAATACTCAATTCTCAAGAGAACGTGTTACAGTAGGGAGAAGCAATGCAAACAATTTCCACTTGAATAACGAAAAGAAAACAAGGACCAAACGTTGTGCCATTTTACTCCGTACGACGTAATGCCAACAATCATTTGCCGCATATTGAATTGTCCACTTATAATATAAATCTAAAGGAAATAGTTTTTGTTTGAGGCATTCCTATAGACGAAAGAATATTATCTATATTCATAGAAACCGAGAAAAATATTTTGAATTGACAAGAAAGTCTATGAAACAGACTGCCAAGAAAAGACTGTATTGTCATACATCCAGTAATAAGGAGTCCCGAATAAAACTTACCATATGAATCAAATGTACACTAACAACACGACGAGAGGTTATATAAGGACAAAGCACACTGAAATAGTAGTGCATCATACAGTGACGGAATGGCATAGAGAGCAAGACATAGATAACAAAACGTTGACTTACCTACTCCCTATTGATCCCAAGATTGGTTTAACTTCCGAAAATCCACAAAGAGGAAAACCCATGGGAGCTATTTATTTCAGAAAACAATCAACACAGTTCACAATATCTGTCCATTTGTCTGACTATCAGCGTCTTCTTTTTCTTGGAAACAGCACCCCTCTTACAGACCGCTCCGGTGGCCTAGTAGTTAGAGCGTCCGCCTCGATGCGGGAGGTCGTGGGTTCAATCCCCGGCCGAGTCATAACAAAGACTTAGAAAAATGGTACTAACAGCTGCCTCGCTTGGCGCTCAGCATTAAGAGGTTAGTGTTAGGACTGGTCGGCCTGGTGTCAGGATAATGTGACTTGGGTGGGACATCAAGCTGCATGTCTACGACATGATGCCCAGTGATAGGCATCATTATAAGCTGCCGCACAACATACATCATAGCGATATGACTGACAAATTGTTAAAGCTATGTTAAAAATCCAAATCTCACACACATAGCCCTTCTTACATCATCGATACAATCGATTTCCTCAATAAAACACCCAAAATTAACCTCTCTAAACTTATTTCATTGCAATAAAGGATATCTATGGTAATCAAGATTGTAAGGAAACACGAGATAGTCACGATATCTGGTAATTTTCTTAAGTATAACACACTGTCCTGCCATTGAAAAGTTGAGAGGAATTTACATATATGAAGTGGAATAACACACGTATGTGCCAGGAATGGTATGTTGTATTTTATGTATGCTTCTTGAAACAGGCAATTATTTGTTTAAAAGATTAGGAACAGTTGATACCCGTAATATTTGCTTCACAGTAAAACCACACATAAACCAAGGAATGGTTCGTTCTAGGGATAGGGATTGATGCGAAAACAGTTTGCTGAAAGTCGGACTCTTATTATAAAGGTCGCGGGTTCGATACTGGCCAAGCTGCTTCGGTTAAGCCTGGGAAATGCACGTAGCTCCCATTTCCCCTTCTTTAAATAGGCATGAATGTGTTTAAAGTGACCTGCAAGCTAACGTATTGCAGTCCAGTGAATAATTTGATCAAACGGTTCATGTAAATATTTTAGACATACATTTTGAAGACTTATTGGGATTTCCGGTTGTCCGTATGGACTTTTGAACTGTATGTAGAAGCAAGAAAGCCCGTTGACCCCTACTTAGGTATAAGATCAGACAGCGAGGAAAACAAAGAAAATGTGAGATGATTTGAGCAACAAAATTGGTGATATATTTGATGATCGGTAAGGGGATGGAGCCTTTTTTGAATGTTTTGACAAAATAACTTGTTAAATTAGGATTCTGAAAACGCTTGAGTTGATTTTTTATATAACTAAAGATGCATCAGTATAACTTTCCCAGTCAAGTTAAAAGCTTATTGATGAAATATTGACTTGCCTTGGTAATGTTATGTATCAATTTTTAGTGTGCATGTCCATCAGGTTTTACTCTTTCTCTTTGTTATCACGGCCGTCGAAGGAAATGTACAAATCGTGATGAAGACGGCTACATGGTGAAATGTTTGGATTATCAACTGTATTGTTTGAAAGTCGCGAGAGTCATAATCCTTCGGAACTAGTCAAAACAATGTGTCGAGGAAATGTTCGCAAAATTAATTTACCAAAGACAGTATTTATTACATAGGAACTTACTAAAAATAGGCTTTATTGGTTTCTTTGTTTTCAAGTAAAGATTTTGTGTAATAACCATTGTCAGCTTTTAGTCACAACTGATCCCCCATACTTTACGTGTCTTGTCAGCCATGGCATCTCAATTTGTTTCATTTTTTCTTTCATTGTCGCATCTTAAAACCGAATGTTAATGCGCTGACGTATTTCCAAATACAGTACATTACACAATTTAATTGTGAAATTCCTATATCATTCGAGTATTAGAATAAAGGATTTGAAGGAATGGTACTTTTCACGAATTAAACCACATAAGAAAGTATACATTTCGAGGTCACTAAACAATCAGATTCTGGTTTGAGTATAGTTGTGATGGAAAGCTTATAATACAGGTAACTACATTGTCCCAAATTTTAGTTGAGATCTTTTACCATTCCTAGCATACAATTTGTATCATTCACTTCATACCCGGAAATTCATCTTACAAATTTATTGGAAATCTGGGGTTTTATGCGTGTGAAGATTATCAGGCGCGTACACAGGAGGAAATGAATTGGTGTGATTATAGATTCAAAAGGAAAACGTTGATACCAGACAGCAATTGCTTCGCTTTAATATCACCAGATCGTCAAATTAGCATAGCCGTCACTAAATAGAAACATGTCTGCAGAACTTGATATATAATTATATATTTTGTCGCTCCCCTTGTATTAATTTTTAAATAAATTTGAGAAATCTCCTGATCTTCCTAACTGTCTTTCTTTGATAAAGTCTGAATGCCAACATAACCATATATATATATTTGTATATGTATACCCATTCTATCCTACACCATAGTATGCATGGTTAGCATAAATGCTTATATAAATATGTTGTTACGATGTTATGCTCTATGCTCTTAAACTAAGTTACTGAAAAGAGTGAAAACCAACACGTTTTTCCAAAATTCAACAAATAATTTATTTCCCTAGTATGCAAAATGAAATGTTTTTACAAATTTATGGTATTGTGAATTGAATCCCCGAAAGACCTAAAATATTATATCACAATCCAAAAGTATCGCGTATTCCAAATGAATTCCAGCGGTGTTCCGAATGAATTCTAACTTTGAATGTGCTGATTTATCAATAGTATTGAATAACGTTGATGTGCTAATAGTCTTGAGGTATCATAATGATATAATACAAAATGTCTCTAAATGAATTCACAATAGCTCCAAAAAAAATGATTTATTTCTAAATCATGGAGCAATTTTTAATTTCAAAGAATACTTCCTTAGTAAATCCTCTCAATTGAGGGAAAGTATTTAGTGTTGTCTCTAAATGAAAGTATTTAATTTGACATTGTTGCTAAATGAAAACGTTTGGTATGCCATTGTGGCTAGGCGCCACGCGAAGCTCTCTGAAATTTGACTTTGCATGCAAGAAAATCTTGTAATTTCAGAGAAACAAGTTCAGATGGACAACTCTTAACTATCCATGTATAGATCTTTTTTTCTTCTTTTGTTTTTGTACATACATACATACATACATACATACATACATACATACATACATACATACATACATACATACATACATACATACATACATACATACATACATTATATGCAAGCATATGAGAGAGAGAGAGAGAGAGAGAGAGAGAGAGAGAGAGAGAGAGAGAGAGAGAGAGAGAGAGAGGTGGGGATGGAGGGAAATCATGGTCTTGTGTTCTTTTCTCTTTCAGCAATAAACTTGGTCTTGATATCAGGTAATTAGAGATAATACATTCAATTTACCTGCTTCCCTAGTTATTAGGACATAAAAAAACACTAATCATTACACGCGATCCAGGGCTTGAATGTAAAGAGGCCAGCCTTTCGTTTCATATGGTTGCTATTTCCGTTCCTGAGAATAGGCCTACCATCTATTTTAACTACGTTCCTTTATATCTACTCATATGCGTACCACTATGATATCTAATTGACTAGTCTACTAAATCTATTTGTCTATTAAATCTACATGGATAATCTACAAATATCTAATAACTACGAATAAGTTCTGAAAACAAAGCGCTTTTATTTTTTGGACGATGTTTGAAAACAATACGTTCACTGACAAGTTCGGACATAATTTCTGGCATGTCAAACTTAAAATTTAACGCCATAGAAAACCGGAAGTTAATATTCCAAAATAAGAGATCAGTGGCGACAATGAATGTGTGTGTGTGTGTGTGTGTGTGTGTGTGTGTGTGTGTGTGTGTGTTAATGAAAGAGTTTTAATTAAGATTTATCTGATTTCTAGGCTGTTTGTTAATAACGACCTGCTTTGTTAAATGCTTCAAAGTAGTGACTCTTGTAAAATATATTTCAAATAAACAACAGTTTGCTGAACATTATAATGTGGTAAAGATCAATATCGATGGTCCCTCAAGCGTTTGTATAATTAACAGCTAAAAACGAAATGATCCGCTCCTTTGCATTCCTCTTCATCAACCATATTTCAAATCAACAAATAAATTGAGGTAAACTTCATCCACTGCCTGTTAGGCATTTGCAAATAGTTAAGTACACTATAATCAAAGGCAAAAGTCGGCATACCGACACAGTCTTCATGCGTTTGTAAAATCCGCGTGTCCAGCGACAATATACATGGTCAATTTGAAGGTTTATTAAGGTTTATTAATATACATGGTCAATTTGAAGGTTTATTCTTCTAGTTTTATATTTTGATTTAAGAACAAAAAGATCGATCATTTGTTTCTTGGGGGGTGGGGGGGGGTGGAGTAATAGGACGAGAATATACGTTCTGTCTTCAGCTGCTTTTGTTTACCTTATTGGATGAAGTATTACCTATTCCAGTTCATTAAAAATATTCCGACTCTTAAGAGAAAACATAACACCCACCCACCCACATTCCTACTACACTCCTCGTCCCGCAATAATAAATGGTTCTCAAGCATGAATAAACAGGCATATACGGTCTGTCATACTTCACTGGATGAATTGAGCTTTACGTCAGTCAAACATTTCCCTAAGTCAAATATGATATAATGCATGTCACGGGAGAGGGTTATCGTCTTCTGGCAGTTAGTTCAAAGCTTGTTCTAAAACACGAGTGGCATAGTTCAGTAGGAACAAATTTGATTATCGAGCCAGACAATTATCTCTGGCAAGTAATCGATTTAATTAAAATCATTAATCACTGTAAGACTATTGTCCTCGGGGAGTAAGGCTGTATATACCTACTCAAGTCGCACACCATAACATTATATATCATACTCTTTTTGAAGAAAACTTGATGAGTTTTGAGTCAAGGTTTAATTCTTCCTTCTGATTCGTTGATCTCCTTAGAGTACCAACATCAACATATAGAGCATGCGCACCAGAATATGGCCCATTCAATGCAACATGATCCGATTGTGCATTCTGAAATTTAAGCCACTTGTAATGAGTTCTCTCTCTCTCTCTCTCTCTCTCTCTCTCTCTCTCTCTCTCTCTCTCTCTCTCTCTCTCTCTCTCTCTCTCGTGTGTGTCACACATTTGTTGGAGTATATAAATAAAATGAATGAATGAAGAATAAATAGGCTAAATAAATAACTGAAAAAGAAAACTGAATGCAATAAAATGAATTATGAGGTAAACAATACATATCGACCAATACATATAGTACAGAACCACTTACAAATAAAAGAAAACGCAAATGTGTAAAGAAAGATAACTTCCTCAATCGAAATGTATAAGGATATTTAGTTTTATATTCACTTATTTCAATTAAAGCAGTCAAAACGAAATAATTGACTGTGCACAAGACCCTTAACGTCATTATAAGACTTCTACGTGTTTCAGTTATTGACTGGCAATGAATTCAGCATTACATTCGTCAGCTAAAGTGGAAATTAAATACTTCTCTCCATATTCTGCCATTGCCTCTCTATGAAGAAAAATTAGGAAGTGGTCATGAACTTATCTGGATTTTGATTGCGGGAGTCTGTTCTTTCTGTCAGAATCTGATACAAGATGCAGCTTTCGCATCAGTATAAAAGCAGGTAAATATATGAAATTTTCATATGAATATTATTGTACTATATGATTATAAATATACCAATATTGATAAATTTAGTTTGTCGTTTAATTCGACAGATGTCAGCGATCTGAACAATGATTGTATATTTACTGACTTTCTTTCAAAAATAATTTGTCTTGTGCTTCTTTGGTCTCTTTTATCATCTGTATCGTTATCATCATGTATCGCTTTATGTCATTAGGAAGATCGGTAACTTATTTGGTAAAACGTAGGGATTTGTAATCCAAGTGTCGCGGGTTAGTACCCACACGAGCTTGCCCAATCTGTCTGTGTGTCCTTGGGAAAGGCATGTAAGTCCTGTTTCTTCGGCATTCTAAATGCATAACGTTCGAACTAACCGAGAACAACCATGCAACAATGAAATACTATTCTGTTATTTCTTCTGTTTTGAAAACTAAGCCGTTTGAGTGTCTGGTTGGTGTCTTTAGTTTACGTTACAGTTAATTCCGTATGTTTAAGCATTTGTATTAAGTACCGAATATATGCTATCCATTTTCATGGCATCACATGGACTCAATCTTAATAACAAATGCGGAAGGTTAAGTGTTTTCAGCTTGACCTGGTCATGTATCCGTTTCATTTAGCAGATTATGTCATGTATCCGTTTCGTTTAGCAGATTATGTCATGTATCCTTTTCATTTAGCCGATTATGCCATATATCTGTTTCATTTAGCAGATTATGTCATGTATCCGTTTCGTTTAGCAGATTATGTCATGTATCCGTTTCATTTAGCAGATTATGTCATGTATCCGTTTCATTTAGCAGATTATGCCATATATCTGTTTCATTTAGCAGATTATGTCATGTATCCGTTTCGTTTAGCAGATTATATCATGTATCCGTTTCATTTAGCAGATTTAGCCCACGCATTTACGATAGATAGCAATTTAAATGCCACCTCAGGAATAGGAATATTTTCCTTGCTCACAATTACAGTTTCTGGTATCTGATATGATAAAGGACCCCTACGGCTGTCTCATAAATAACACACAAACGCACGCACGTATACACACTGACATTGTTCAACAAATTACAACAACGTCTATGAAATTAACTAGATATAGTGATGTAGGTACATACACTTTGGAAAGATGGTAAATATACCATTATGTAAAGGCCTGGAACGGGATTTCAGATAATCTTGTTTTAAAATATTGTTTTCTTCTAGCCTCCTTCCATTCCCCTTCCCCTCCTTCCATTCTTTCATTTTTATTTACTTTTTGGAGAAGGAGACCTTCATGTTTTCAATGACAATTAATGTTATCACCTGGCATCGCCGTGGTACCGGGTTCATGTGCACACTCTCGTAGGTCCAGTTGATATTACGGGTTTGGCCATTTTTGTTCCGTCCCAATAATGACATTATTTAAATGAATAAGCAATCTAGAATGCGTCGTAAATACTGTTTGTAATTGTTTTGCAATCGAAATAAAAGGTGCAAAGTTAATATTTATACTTCCTTTTCTTTTCCTAATGGAAGAAATAAGTAAAAGTCACGTATCTTAACCGAATAAAAGAAAACAAGACGCAATCATTTATTTCTTCAGGGTTATGAAACAGAGAACTGTTTTGCAGATCAAGAACGTGCTTATTTGGTAATTGTATTGTCGGGCATCTTAGAGTTTAACAAAATAGCAAATAAGTATCATCTACATGAAATATGAAAACAGTTACGTTCATATGAGCTAATTGAGAGTGTCGATTTAATATGGTACGGAATAATCTACGCGTATATAATTTCATAATTTTAGGGAGTTCTCGCAGCGTTTAAAATAAAGATAACCTGATAACGAGCATTCGTCATCTTTTTGTGTCCTCCATGTTTGTTTCTTAGCCATCGAAATTAAGCCCCGCCATCGCGATTAAGCCCGCCATTGAGATTAAGGTTGTTGTCCGTCTAAGTGCGTATGGGGTATAAGCAATACAATACAAAATAGCAATAATTGATTTTGCGCTCCACTTTCTTTGCTTGCGTACATTTTCCCTTGTAATCTAATCTGTTTGACTTGCCATTTGACCGTAAACTGGTCTTTACTCTGCTGTCACTCAGTGTCGCAATTTAATTAATTTCTCGGCAGTTCGAAGATGTCGTGATTCATGAAATATTCCTTAGATGGCGAGAACTGCTCCAACTGAGCAGTATATTATACTGACTTCATATTTAATAAAATATACGGTTGGCCACTATGGACATAACGTTTTCTTACTCTCGCTTAGCCCGTCTTTTCTCTTTTTATCTTCAGTTTTGCTTCAAAGAAGGCGTACTTATTTATATCACGAAAAAATAATAAATACTTCAGTTCTTCTCTTCTTTCGCTCTTATCATTTGATACATATTTTAAGGTATGTTTTAAAAAACGTGAATGCGCATATACAATCGCATGACCATGTACAAAACAGTGCAAATGACCTGTGCAACTAAATGATGCAATCTCTGGCATACTTGCCAATGCTATTATGATCTGCTGTATATATGTAATTACAGAGAGAGAGAGAGAGAGAGAGAGAGAGAGAGAGAGAGAGAGAGAGAGAGAGAGAGAGAGAGAGAGAGAGAGAGAGAGAGAACTGAAGGGTTTAAAATTGTACTTGGCAATATACTGCATACCCTCCATGCCATTACACGACACATTCGCTTAATCTATAGCTCTAAAGAAATGCAGGTCACAACTGCTTTACGTAATGGAGAAGGCATTATTGTGCAGTAAAACGATTTCATCGATAATAGTAGCTAATAATCTGCCATTATCAAGTATATCAATACAACACCTCGATTTCATCGATAATAGTAGCTAATAATCTGCCATTATCAAGGATATCAACACAACACCTCAATTTCATCGATAATAGTAGCTAATAATCTGCCATTGTCAAGGATATCAACACAACACCTCGAGGTCTATCTGATATTCTAGTTTCAGACTACACGTTGGGGTGTCATGTGACTAAATTACTCGTGACAATGCTTTATGTTTAGGTGGATTAATAAAAAAAACTATAAATCCAAACTTGTCCTTCTTTCAGCGTGATCTTTGACCTTTTTATAACTGCTTTCAGCCTTAGGTTTGCCTATTGACGACATCTGACAAATGAAGAACAAAAGTCGCAGTAAAATTGATAAAAGTGTTTCATTAATGTATTTCCACTAATTTAACATTAATAATTACAATTTATACAAAGCAATTTTGTGCCGGTCCAATGAAGAATCTTTCAACTCCGACAATACAAAAATATGTCTGATTAAAGGGCGTGCGTGAAGCAAAACGACCAGCTTGTTTGAAGCGAACTATTTTTTGTTTACAACATGTATTTTACTTAAAAACTGCTTCCTTCAACGATTTTGCTGCCCACCTCCTCCATCTCCTCTACTGCCTCCACACAGTCCCCATGCATGCACAGGAATTAGAAAGGGAATATGATATCATTGATTAAAATAAATTTTTCTCACGTGTACACTGCTTTTCTGTGCATATTGTTTGATTTGACATGACAAGTTTTGATTTCATATTACTTAAAACATTTGGCGGTTTAGATTACAGATTAAAACATTATTTATCTAACGACTATTATAAAATATCTTTACCATCTTATCTAAGGCGATCTCATGGTTTCAGATTTTGCTGTGATGAAACTTTATTGAACGAAACTTGAGCTTAAACTCAAAACACGAATTCTTGTAACACACTGAAAGTGCAGATTACACATAAAATAAACGTCAACGTGTTAGTAGAGACATCAATTAACTAAGTAATGCAGCACTCTAAGTTCCAGAACATTCATTTTCTTTTTCGAGTTCGATAGCAACTTAGGTTTCTTCCTTAAATAATCGAGAAAATACATGACATGGAGGAAGAGGAAGAAGTGCGATGAACCCATCGGTTTTCGGTTGGTCACCACAAAATGTGCAACGCACCGAAACCATAGAATCGAACTTATGTTCGTGCATATTGAGTGTGTTGCTGCTGTGCCATATGATCCCAAATGAGCAACCATGTAGACGACTGGTATGTCTATTTCAAATGAAAATGACACTAAATGGAAGTATTAAATCATTCAAGAAATGTAAACAATAAACGCTCTCCATGACGGTTCCTGGTAAAAAGTCAAAACCAGCACAAAGCATTACTGCAAGCCAGAGCCCTACACAAGTAAACACAACCCTTGGATTCCACTTATGTAACGATACAAATGTAACGTCTCCCTCTTAGTAAGAGGGGTATGACTTCCCTCGATATTTTAACCCGATGTGAGTGAAATAAAGAATATCGACAATGAACTGGGAAAGACTATTGGGAAGAAATAATGCAATACGAACCCCCTTAGACAACAAAATAACAAATTTAATCAAGCAGATTAATAGTGGTAATTTCAATTCAACTTAAATGATATCAATATGATTTAATAGCAGTGTCTAATTTGGATTTATACCATCATCATAGCGAGTGGTGAAAAGATTGCAAGGTCCAAGACTGATTGCATCACCTTCATCTCAACCGCGTTCCAACGTTTCCTGTTTGTTCGAGTCTACGTATTCTGAATGCCTTGTCCTTCTTGGACTTTCTAGATTTAATTTACTCTGAACTCGCCACTTCCACCTTTCGAACTTCACTGGTGACTTATCTTGAATTTTTCGGACTACCGTCTTCGGACTGTCGAGTCTTTCACTCGAAAAACTGTTTCCTTAAAGGACAAAAGTATTCCTAAATCTCTGTATGTACCACTATCTAGATTAATATAAAATTCATTCACTTACATTACTCAGAACACACTAGCAATTCAGACATTTTGTAAAGCTTACCTACGTTAGTACCTTGCCATAAATTACCACGTGATATCTCTATCGAAAATTTACCGTATGGTACTACGTGTTCGATTACTATGCACAGATTCTTATTCACTTCCAGATTCTTTAAACATTGCAAAAGCAAATATAATAGTTAGTCATCGTTAACTGACGATACTGATTATCGTGCTAACAGGAAAAGGAAATTATTTCATATTTATTTCATATAATCCTATGAAGTCTTGCACATATGAACAGTTGTATCGCATGCAATCGATTCCGCTAATGAACAAATAACTGTAAAATTAAAAGATAAGTTGCTAGTAACTCTAGCATCAACACATTTCCATGAAATTGAATAAACGATACATAATATGGAATCTTGTCGTATCAAGCAAATTTGCATACAACAAAACATACCAAAACTATAATAGTACGTGAAATTAAAATTGCGTACCTTAATGCTGTTAACTTTAGAACTTGTGCATCCAACACTAAGCCTTGTCTTTCTCACAATACAGATACCTGGTCTCTTCTTTATTTAACGAGGAAAGCACTTTTCTTTATCAAAGCTTCATCGGACCCCCCCCCCCTCCCTATCTCAGAACATTTCGGACTAATGAATTTCGATCAAAGTTGTTACTTTAAATTCACATTACTTCCAAGGTGTATACCTTAATGTCATTCAGCCAATCATAAACAGTGGTTTCTAAACTCTTTCCTAAGATAATCAGTTGTCTCGTCACTCAGAGTCATGGTACTATTTCAGTTCACATAGTAAACCTATGCAAACACCAATATAATAAAAATTCAGTGCTCATGATTAAACCTAAATGTATCAGTACTGATATCAGTATTGATGAAATCTGGATGTCAGCTTATGTGAAAATGAAATGATATGAGCCGCGGAATTTTCTGGAACTGCATGTATTTGAAATATGTGCTTTGAGTTCCGCACCAAAGGGTCAGATGCTAATTTTAGTAACGAATGTGCCAAATTTGTTTCACCTACAACTAGGATAAGCTTTCAAAAGATTCTTTCTCCTAAAATATAACTTACATCAATAACCAATCCGGGTGAGCCAAACCCACATATACTCTATATTTTATGTTCACCCATTTCCCAGCTGGTTCCCATTTTTCCATATAATTTGTACCGTGTGCCCTCCAACTCACCGTACGATTAGTACAGCTCCCTATCCGATCTCTCCAAGTAAACCACACGATTACATTCCGTACACAAGGTATGTGCTACTATAGTATTTCATAGGTGTTTTTCCAGTCATTGACGGAAAACCAGAGCGTGTTCCAATTACCAGAAAACATAATTATCTTACGATGTAATTGGCTTTAAGTGAATATTGCGTTCCTCCTTCAGACAATTAGCCCGCCGCGGCGTTGACCTTGAACAATCTTGTTATTTCTACTTCGGAACAGATAGTTCTATTTAGATCAGATTAAAGGCGGAGCATTACAGCAGCTGCTATGGTAACCCCGCCTGGCGTGAGAAAGGGCGTTTTAAAAATGTTCCAGTGCATCCTATCTTAGTCCCATGACGACATTGGGTTTTCACTAAAAGACACAGTGGTATGTCCTCAATAAAACAGTTGTCGATCTGGTCACCAAGAACGCCACCTCTGCAGCAAATATGAAAATCTTTTTATTGCTACTCTTCCTGAGTCTGTTGTCTATGGATATGTAGTTTTCATTCAAGACGTTTTAACAATATCGAGTTGCTCTTAAATGAAAATGAAGCAAATCAGACCTCCAGAAAGCTGAGAGGTCAATTACACCACATCCACAGGCACACAATGATTGTGTGAACAGTCAGATGTCTAGCGTCAAATGCAGCCAACAGCCGGTCTTACCCAAGGTGAAAATTTGACCTTCAAACGGGCAGCCTCGACTTAAAAGTCTCTAATAATCTAAGTGATTTGAAGAATGTTAAGTAATTCAAGATGTTCTTTCAAAAATGTGATATGCAAACTATAAAAAGGTATTATTTCTGGCGACTTCACGGTTTGATATGTTTTAACAAAACAGATTCAGCAACTATTTTGTTAATACATAAAACAAAATTGGATTATGTGCTCAAAGTAAACGTGAGCTGCATCACTTGTTAAATAGAACTGCATCAGATATTCAAAGTGTTATTGCGCCGACTTGCTAAATGTGTACATTCGAAATGAGAATGACTATTTGCATTGCATAAAAAATGGAAGAAGGGTTAGGGTTAGGGTTATAACGAGTGTTTAAATTAGCAGCTATAAGTGCACGTGTCCAGACGATTAGAGTATCAGTCGAGTGTAAACCAAAACTTACAATATGGCTAATATGTTGTAAACATATATGTACATTTAACTCTCTGCTATTTTTATACTTAATGATGTTGCTACACTATAATTAAATGCCATATGTACTTTTAAGGGGATGGTTATTATGAGATAATACTCCTTCGACTGAGTTCATTAACTATTACAAGAAACATGCTAAACAATATCACTAGTAAATACACATGAAATGGATAAATGTTAACAAAATCTTAAAAATAATGTAAAGGCAGAGCAATAATTGTTACGATGTTATTGCAAACTATTCTGAGCAAACCTAAGTTTTGATAGACGAAATATCTCATAGCTTTTAAGTCACCTGTGCATTTTAAACATTCGTACTAAGCACGCACGCACGCACGCACACGCACGCACGCACGCACACACACACACACACACACACACACACACACACACACACACACACACACACACACACACACATACATACATACATACATACATACATACATACATACATACATACATACATACATACATACATACATATGGAGCGTAAGTATCTTGCTGGTGTATACTCAATGGTGAGTCAGGATAGGCATCCTGGATTGTAGTCCATCAGTGAAACGTAGCACAGAGAACACATTTTGTGCTTGATTCTGGATTGGATGGATAGCCAGTGTAGGGTACAGAGCAGCGGGGAAGTGTGCTCTAAAGAAGATCCGAACAGCTGTGTTTTAGACCTTTATTAAGTTTCTGGAGTAGTTATTGAGACGAACCAGCCATAATTGAGTTACAATAGTCCAGTCTTGAAAGTATTAATGAAAACACGTGTTTTTTTTTTTTTGGCATCAACTGAAATATATTTGCGAATGGAGCTGATGCGTCTCAGCTCAAGATATACAGCCTTGCATGTTGGTGCAATGTGATAGTACTGTTTAGAGTAATACCTAGGTTTCGTACTGACTGTGAATTTAATGTTGGTGTTACTGATATTTGTCGTTAGAAGGATGTGAATGGGAAAGTCTTTATGTTGTTATCAGATTGGCCTCAGTTTTTTCATCATTCAGCTGAAGCTTGTTACATGTCATCCATGATTTCACATCAGAAATGCACCTCTATACTCCTTCAGTTGGGTGGCTAGACTTGTATATTTGGATGTCATCAGACAATGGGTGATGATCTTTGACACTTAACAACGGCTGAGTGTATAGAATGAAGAAAAAAGGTGCAAGAACACACCCCTGTGGAACACAACGTAGATCAACTGAGTTGGAGTGTATTCCATTTGTCTCCTGTTGACTAAGTAGGACTTGAACCACTGTAAGGCTATATTCTGAATGCCAAATACATGCTGGAGACGGTGAAGTAATATATCATGGTATATTGTGTCAAATGCTACAGACAAATAAACCAGTGCGAGGACTGTATTCTTTCAGCTATCGAAAGCAGAGAGCATATCATTAACTACTTTCAGAAGAGAATTTTCAGTACTGTGGTAAGGGCGATACGCAGACTGTACATTGCTAAAAAGACTGTTTGAATTCAAATGAGATACAAGAAGGGTTAGAACAACTCTTTCTAAGATGTTTCATGTGAACGGGATATTATAAACTGCGCGGTAGTTCTATAAATCGTTATTGTCCAGTGTTGGTTTCTTCAGCAGAGGCTTTACAATGGCAGTTCTGAAACATGATGGGAATTCACCGGATGAGGGAGATATATTAATAACATCACTTAGTGAAAGCAATATTGAATCTAAGAACTCAAGCAGCAGTGACGATGGAATTCGATGAAGTTAACATGACTTTGGTGCATTCTTGATCACGATGGTCAGTACTAAATTCATAGAGACAGGTTAAAATGCTTCTAATAGTTGTCGCTGAAATTCTGTTTCATAACTGTATGGTGACGACGAGTCAAATGAAATTGTGTTGTTAAGCTTATCTCTAATGGTTTGTACTTTTGTCACGAAAGAAATTGGCAAATAGGTCCGGAAGGTTTACTGGAGAAAAGGTAGTTGGAAGTGGGGTACATTTGTTCCTTGACATTAGTTTGTTAGTTATCTCAAGGAGCTCTTTGCAGCTGAAAGTCTCCGTGATCTTAGTACTTGAGTGGGATAATTTGGCTAAATGGACACTTTTGAATTGATACTCTGCACTTAGTGGCTGGGGCACGTTTTTCAAGTAATGAACGCAGGCAGTTATCAAGTTGTTCTCTGTAGGAGGTAAGAACGTTGTGTTTGCTTAGATGCCATGCATTAGTTTGGTTCTATTTTATCATACGGAGGTTTCTCAAAAAGAGATTCAGTCAGCTTGTTTTTTTTCTACTAGTAGGACGGTGGAAGAGGTAGAAAAAAAAACGAACTGACCTTTGTTCCAGTGTGAGTATTGTTTGGACAAGTTAAAACGATGTGTGGCAGAAATTGAAGGTTGTGTTGTATTTAAGAAATTTTCTCTTGGAATTCATTATGATAACAGCAATTCCACCTCCGCGAGGGTGGCGGGGGAACGGCTTGATGGATTAAGCGGTGGATGTTAGATCCGCGCACTTGGGTTCATTGCCTGATGTTGTTGCCATGTTTCTGACAGGAAGAGGGCGCAGATATTCTGATCGTTGATAAAATTAAATATTTATGTGCGCTTTTACGTGGTCCTACTAATTGGGGGTTGAATAATGCAATAAACAGTCGTATCTCTGGGACAGTTGACACAACGCTTGACGATTTAAGATGGAGGTTATCCAAATTAACGGCCGAATTTTAAAAATGTTTAGTCGAAATAAGGGAAGCGGAGATAACTGGAATTAAAGATCAAATGAATATGTGAACGAAAGTAAGGTACGAAATTTATGACCTGTTTTTCTTGGTTTCATTGATAAAGAACTGTTTTGAATAAGAGATTTAGTTTGATGACAATTTGATCAAGTTAATTAAATCATTCTAAAGTTAGAACTCGGTATAGAAAATAACTGACAACATATTTTTTAAAAAAAAAAGTCATACAAAGATCTAATGCCTGGCATAAAATTAATTACTCAGACCAAAGTACTCGTGAACGGCCATATTCCTAACAACAATGCATTTTATTGTATCCATGAACGGCCAAATCCTAACAACAATGAACTTAATTGTACCCATTTCGTCAAATATTGATGTAAAGTTGTTATAAAACAAATCTTAATGGCTAACTGTAATGATATTCGATTATGACCGTGCAATTTAAAACTTTAAAGTTCAAGACTATCCAAAGCTTCTGACTGACAGAGAGTAAGAACTTTAAATCAAGTGACCGAGTAACCTCGTTTCGTCATGTGACACACACTCTACTCGTGGGAGTTTTCACGCATCAATTTTTGTACGGAAGGTATATATCTATATATATATATATATATATATATATATATATATATATATATATATATATATATATATATATATATATATATATTGTACGGATGTATATATGTCTTCCCTCTAGATCTAGACCATTCTCTTTCGGGTTCTTCCAGCTCCTGACATTCAATGATATGGCCTGAAAACAATACGTGTGAATCAAGCCACCACTTGTAGCCAGTCCCAAAAAATCTCAGAAATTAGAAACATGACTAAGTTTCTAACTGCAAATTGGAGAAGATCGTTTGCTTTTCAGTTTTCATTATGGGATCGAAATCGGTATTATTAAATAACTTAATCGCAAATACGTTTCAGGGTTAATCGAAATGATTCCGAGATTTTGCGTACAATTCGATATTCATTCCATCAGAGTTATTATACCCTTGACCTGTATCTTTGAACAAGCTTAATGTTGTTTCCACTCAATTACATGGGAACCAGATGGTTATACAGCTCTGTAATAGAGTAAAATAATTGTGTTTCTCCAGTCCTCAGGACAAACTACAGAAAGCTTCTTAAGACCCAGTCTGCAGCATTATAGATTGTAGCGGTATTTTACACTGCTTTCCATATGTTACACGTATTAGTATGCAAGTTGCCAGTCCATCCCAATTTTCATTGAAAGATATCAAGAACAGTATAAAGCAAAAAATGGTACCATAAAAAACGTATTTATCGAGCAATTTTGATCCTGTCAGTTTCCGCGGTGAGATGGTTTATTGTGGAGAGAAGCTCGGAGTACAAACAGCCACAATAACACAAGCTTTAATTGAAAAGTTTTGCATACGGGCTACAACAGGCTTGGTGTTCGTATCCGGCAGGTGAAAGCATTTGGTTTACTCGGGTCGCATGCTTCATCTTGTCTTGTAAGAGTCCAAATTCAGCATCACAGAATTTCTCAAAATTGAATATTGGAAAATATTAGGAATACATTTAACATGTTACTAGTTGTAAATGTTTAGTTTTAAAACAAAAATAGCAGGCTAGAAGGATGCTCTTCGCTTTTAAAGACGAGAAGGTCTAAACGAATAAAAGTAGAGGTAGTCAGTCAGATAGAGGTGTTTGACTGGTTGAATGCCGGTGATTAGTTGTTTGATTGGTTGAATGCCGGTGATGAGTTGTTTGATTGGTTGAATGCCGGTGATGAGTTCATTTCAAAATGATAAAAGTGGTTTAAGCAAAAAGTTAGACCTAGAATTGACTTAAATCAGTTATATGTAAAGAATTAAACACTGAGTAAAACAAATTGATGTAAGTAATGAAGGGAGGATAACGGCTATGCGCTACCCGGTACACTTCCATTTTTGGGGGAGTCTGTGGCGTTTAAGATATTTATCTAAAATATATCCTGAACGATGTTCTTAAACTGACCTTTGGATCTGAATAATTATTAACACTTTATTAGGCCCAGTACTGGTCGGTTTATTCACACGCACATCTTCAGTTAAGGCCACGAAATAAAAGCTGTTTCGTAATAAGTAGGAGAACTGGCGACATTTTCACTAGACATCCTAATCCATAGATATTAGTTGATGACTTATGAATGTGCATCAAGGACAAAGTTAATCTTTCCTTAAGCAGTAGATCAGAAACCTATACTTAAAATTCCTTGATATATCTCATACACATTTTTAGCAACAATTTATAGAGCTTTAGATTTTTCAAGGCAACCAAAAGGACACATGGTGCTATCTCAGTTTTCATTGCAAACAACAAGATATTAAAAAATTCATTAAATTTAAATTTAAATTTCTGAATGTCCTTGATGATACCTTTTAACAGCATAGATACATCCTGGATTTCAGCTTCTGTGCAGAGAAAAGGATATGAGCCACGGCATTTTTTGGACCTACATGTGTTTGAAACATGTGTGTTCAATTCCGCACCAAAGAGTCAGGACCAGTTTCTGTAAGGAGTGTTCCTAGCTCAAGATTGCTAAAAGACTGAAATTCCATCAAAGAAACAATATTTATGTTATGCTCAGTTACAACTAGGATAGGCTCTTTAAAGATTAATTTTACTAAAATCTAATTTTCTTTATCAACCAATCCTGGCCATCCAAGCCCTTGAAACTCCATTTTATCTTCGCCCATTTCCAGACTGGCTCCCATTTGTTTTCATACAATTAGTACTTTGTGTCCAAACGAGATAAAAGAAATCAGTTTTAAAACCTTTGGGAAAGAACAAATCTGTAAAACAGTTGCACAGAACGTTTCAGACGGCATTGAATTTCTTGAAGAATCATGTAATTCTACTCAAGTAGCAATAAGAAGTGGATTGAAAATGTTAACCGAGATACCTCCACCGGTGTTATATTCCGTACGTCATCCAAGGTAAATGGACCTGAATAAACACGGAAAACACCTTTCGCTGGTGACAGATCCCACATCACTAATGATATCAACGGGAGACCTGTTTGATTTCACAAAGCTGTAATCTTTATCGTTGTAATAAATTCACTCATACAAGGACACTCCTGGAACGTGTCGAATTAATTAACAACGAAAATAGTGTCCCATTGCTTCAAGTTATGTCTATCCTGATGATAACTTGAAATAAAGTGTCAACCATCGTTAGGGAGTAACGGTGGTTCATTTGCTAGAGACCATTTAGATGGCTGCATGATTGAATCCTGCTAAGATCAACCCAAGTTAGATGACGTGGTTTGTTCCAGTCAACCGTAACTTTTTTTAAGGAAAGAGGTTCACTGAAGCTATAATATATTATAGTTTCTGATTGTTATGATGTTTTGTTGTATTTCGTTTACAAGTTAAATAACATTTTTTATTCTGTGTCAGTGATTTTGTATGTTAAAGACATGTCCACGATAATAGCACGCTGCTGAAACCTTCACGCGAATAGAACGATATTGAAAGATTTACGACCACAGCATGGTGTTAAAATGTTCACGTTGTTAGGACGGCGTTGAAAAGTTATCAATATCAGGGTCATGTTGCGTCACTTAATACATAACTTTCTTCTGGTTTATTTGATGTTTTAAAACTGTATTTCTTTATTAGCCTAATTCATATTTTGGAAGAACATACGATTGCAAGAAAATATATATGTCCGTTTGTAAATTCTGTAAGACATTTGGAAATCTTCTATAGCTAGATCAGTGGAGAAACGTTTCATGTCATATGTCACTAATATCTGGAGAAAGAACTTGGCAGATAGGCTCACTTTGACAAATAGGTTCGTGGACGATCTAAAAAGAATTGAGATATTCATATAACTGAATGATACGTCTTTGTCCATGTGTCAACCAAACCAAATTAAATCAAACGAAAATGAATATTCTGATAGAAAATAGTCCCAACCTTGAGAATATTCTAATAGAAAATAGTCCCAACCTTGATATAAGACTTTGTATACGACTTTGTATTTTATCATTTTTGACTAAACTTTAACTTAATCGGCTGTATTGTGTTGTTGTGCCTGTAATACCCAGTACATCACACTGATGCGAAGATCTCAACTGTGCCGTTTGAGCGTAATTAGAAAATCAATGTTGTGGTTTCGCCTTACCAGCAAGTATTATGGTATTCATTTGCAACTACACAACTCCAAAATAGCCTGCTTTTGCGCCCACTTGCACTGTCAAGTTAAATTTCTGACTTATTTACATTTCAACTACTTAAATTTCACAAACCAGCGCCTTTGGATGAAGAATGCTCCATTACAAATCCGTGTCATTAGGAAGAATGAAAATCTTATAAATCCATGTCATTATGACTCGGTTCACAATTATTACTTGCATGTAAATATTTACGAATGTAGTCCCAGTCTATTTTAGATTCTTTTCTTCTCTCACATATTGGTGGTGACACGAGTTAGATATAATCATTCTTTGTATTGATTTAAAGTACATTTTGTTTATTTGAGAGAATATGAGCAATTTGGTGTAATTTTTTGTCTGTGTGTAGTTTTGAGTAATGAGGTACTAGTGCTGGACCTGGCCAATTTAACGTTATGTTGTGTACAGTCCAGCCTCTCAAGTAATGCTGGATAACATAAACACTTCGCCGTGAGTTCATCTTTGAAGATTCGTTGAATTAGCATTTGCTTTGTTAGGGTTTGGACACAGTGGAATGTTCGGTACTGACAAACAAAAGTAATTAAGATTTGGGTCCATTTCAGCAGGTAGAATACAATTGTCTTACGCAATAAAATGTAATTCAATGGTAAGCCTGGCAAGGAAGGTAAAGATAAGCCTGGCAAGGTAATTTTGGCAAGAAAGGTAAGCCTGGTAAGGTATCCTGGCAAGAAAGGTTAGCCTGGCAAGAAAGGGAAGCCAAGCCTGTCAAGGAAGGTAAGCCTGGCAAGGAAGAAGCAAGAATCTATGAATGTGAAAAGCTTCATTATGCAACAAAAGTAAGGTGTCTGTTAATAATGGGACAATATTTCTGTAGGAAAAAGTTTTTTTTATTAAAACTCTTGCTACTTTCATAGACCCCGAAACAAGTTTATATAGCTTTGAACATTTATGATTTTTTTCTTAAAGTTACCAGTTTCTGTCACACAGGATGTTCAGAAGGGAGTTTGTTTTGTTAGAAGTCAGAAATATGACGCGCGCGCGCGCGCGCGTGTGTGTGTGTGTGTGTGTGTGTGTGTGTGTGTGTGTGTGTGTGTGTGTGTCTGGAAATTAGTAGTCAGCCAGGTGTGCATATGTCAACTTAATGTTTAGATGGCACTGACAAGTTGAAATGATGAGTAAACCAAAATCTTAAATCCAGCAATCCGCCAGGGGTACGTACATCTTTTACAAGCATGCCAATTTAAAGTCGGGAATTCAACGACAGGTTGAAAATAACCCGGAATTCACCGACAGGCTGAAAATAATCCCCAGCAAAATGAAACCTAGAATCTAGTAAACAACCAAGGGTTGATACGTGTTTATCAACTTAGGTCGGATTCTCTCAGACAAGCAACAGTACGTAGTAAACTGAAATCTAGAACCAGTACTCTGACAATATTATTTGTATGCATGTCAACTTAAGGTCTAGATTTCACCGACAGTATTGATTTCGAAGGCATGGTTTGTTCATATATATATATATATATATATATATATATATATATATATATATATATATGTCTGCACTAGGTCTATATTTCACCGATGGGCTAAACTGCAGTCCAGAATCATGAAATTTGAATGCATGAAACTTCAATCTTTCTCAGCTTTGAATAATAAAATGAATTGTTAACATCTTGAATGCTTAAAGATGCGAACTTATCCACTAGGCAAATGATTGACGGTATCATTACAAAGTCGTTAAATCGTCGGAAAAGTCATATTAGGCGATCACTGAGGCCATATACTTATTTCAGATGGCTCCAAGTTTTAGCTTATAACGATGCAGCATTAGATGATGGTAGTCGTCAATTACAGAGTTTCTCAGAAGCAGAATTTGAAAAGTTAATATTGATATAAATGTAAATGCAAAGAACTGGAAATTAATGAACTATATATTAAACGGATAGAACTAATGTCACGTCATAAGTCCACGGTCAGAAGCGGACAGATCAAGCACATAAACAGGTGATCTTCATTTATATCCAAGTGGAAAATGTAATATTGAAGCCTTATTGTAACGGGAGAATTTGAGGACTGAAAAAAAAAACTTGTTGGCGGCAAGAGTAGAACATGTTTACTGCGATTGATGATTTACAAACAGCAAGCAATGAACGAAGCAGTAATAATGTTACAACATGGCATTCGTTCGTGTGGCTTATACATTGATAAGCCATTACTTTATTTAAAGTATACCGCTTGAACACCTGGATTTCAGTTACTTGTCTTGGCTCAGGTAGTATAAATGAGTCAGGCACTCATTGTTTAAATCATTTTGACGTGGGACAAGGTAAACATAAGAGATGGTTTATTTATTTCCGGGCTTCAAAGCAGATGTGGGATATTATGATATATTATGTACGTTCGTAAGTACGGTCGTCATAGGCGTAGCTATGGGGGCGGGGGCAGGGGGGTACATATGTCCCCGGGCGCCAAGGTACAGGGGCGCCAAATAAGGCTTACAACGTTACATTATAATAAGTAAACAAGGGTAATAAATCGGTCACAAGTTTGCTGGGGCGCCAATTTTATCGTTCGTCCCCGGGCGCAAAATATCATTGCTACGCCTCTGACGTATGTGATGTCATTTAATTCCTATCCAGGTAAAGCTAAACAAATGAAACTTGGCCCAAAGTTCGTACCAGATTGTGACAATACCATAAGAAATTTTAGCACACCCCTATGGATAATGCTGCGGGGTGGGCGAGTTTACATCAATTTTAAATGATTACATTTCTCACATGTTTAAGAACTGTTTACAAGAGATCAATGACCCAAGTGTCAATCAATACTATCAATACTATCAGACCAAGACCATCTGATGATACCCCGTATGTATTTCCCCGCCTCTAAGAACTTTTACGGGGCCATCAGATATATGACACCTCTTAGATACCGATCCGGTAACCATACACATACTTACTGGACAGGAAAAGACAAATTTAAAAATGCAACTGACATGCGGAACTCACTGGCAATCTTCCATATTCCCAAAGAACGATAACCTCTACTTACTACTTTACATGATGTAGCATCACGTGATTCTGACACCAGGCCGACCAGCCCTCATATTCAACTCCTAATGCTGAGCGCCAAGTGAGGCAGCTGCAAGTACAATTTTAAAAGTCTTCGGCATGACTTGGCCGAGGTTCGAATGCGCAATCACCCATAGCTGAGGTGGACGTTCTAACCACGTAATCCACGCGATCGGTCTATACAAAACTCGTGATCATATAACAAATATGTTGGAGTTAATGAACAACTAAGATTGAAAAAATATGCCATAATATATGGTGACGAGCGTGCGTTCAAACAATCGCTTGGCTTTTCAGAGACGATACTTATTTTATTTAATTGATACACTACTTTAATAACAGTTATATACAACACAAACACGCACAACTACAACAGAAATAGTCTTTATTAATGCATGATTTGTATCTGATATCTTAGTGTTGTTTAAAGATGACTTAACTATCCGTATGATTATAATGACGCAAAGGATCAACTTTATCATTTCATCAAATTATGAAAATATTTGTTTTTCATTTATACTATTTCAAATTGATTGAGTCGCTTTTATTTAATGGGCAGGTGGATCTAAATGCGGATTTTTCGGTTTTAAATGAAATCCTCTTCCTTAATCCCCATATCTAAGAAACCTTTAAACAGTCAGTTACCAGCACCATTACAAACCTGATATACGAGATTCGAATCATCCAGTAACAATGTTGTCCCATATTTCGGTGTTTGACGAAAACTGCAAAGTGTCTTCAGTGTTAATTGACTGTATAGGTGACAATATTACGGACTACAGTTGGAAAATTTGGTAACCATAACATTCGTCCAAGAAGGACTAGACTTGTCTCTAGGGCACAGAAAGGCCTTAGCTGTTAGCAGCTGTGAATGATAAGAATTAAGGCAACTCCATTTAGACTCTCAAAAAATACTCTACGATTTTAGAGATTGTCATTCTGCAGTAAATGGAAATCTGCCATATGATTGATTTGCTAAGAGCGAACACACCATTTGAGCTCCCTCTTAATCCATCAGTCGCCTAATTACGGGACAAAGCGGCTTCAGACATTGTCGATAATAAATAATCAAATGGGCAAAACACACAGTCTGTGAACGATGCCATTGCTATGGCAACATTATATTGGAAGTGAAATCGTGATCCGAAGGAGCACGTTAATTGATGTGTCAAGAGAGAAGTTACATTTGCAGCACAGAAGGACATTCGAGAGTTGCGTCCGGCATTGACTCTGTATTAGCAAATTGAATGTGAAAAACACCAGTACGTCGAAACAACTGAGTACCTACAGTTTACATTTTCCCACTAGATAATTCTATCTTTGAGAAAATCAATTTGTGCAAACAAACTTTCTTTCAATAACCTATGGCAAGAATAAGAAACTTATTTGTTCGGATTGATATAGTGCTTTGAAATTGTTCTTATTTCATTAAAATAAATACACACAATATCATTTTTCTGCCGTGAGTAATTTAGAAAACTACTCAACTCGAGTGAGGAAACATGGAAAAGATATATTTAGTTCTGGATCTAAATGGAATACAAACTTTCATAAAAAGTATTTTTAACGGATTCTTTTATGTATATGTAAATAAATAAATAAATAAATAAATAAATACTCCTTCATTGTAACACGGTCTATGGGAGTCATAGCATAAACTATCTAATGGTAAGATCGCCTGATAATGAAGAATACAATGTATGAAACCAAATCCATTAACATACATGACGTATAATGCAACCTTACTATAATGATGGCCGTTATTATTGACAAAGTGATACAGATATACAAATGAACAAAAGAAAAGTATTAAGTTCTCATTACACATTGGTAGAAAAAAAGTTAACGTAGCTATAACCCAGCTATACAGGAGACGCGATTAATTATTACTCACAAAAACATGCAAATAAATAAATCTACATAAGGAGCCAGTAAATCGACAATAATACATTTGCCTCCGGAAACAAAACGTGAGCGCGTAATCAGCTTTTAGGAATCTGAGGGTTGTCTCCGCTCCAAATAAGCGGTAAAAACGAACGATTTCTTTGTTGAGTTTGCTTGTATCTGTTGACAACAGGTCTTACTTGATCTGGTTATGTTTATATAAATTACTTACGGTTCTAAACGTTTTAGGAATTTTTGAGTGTGAAAGAAAAGATGTTGAATTAAGTACTTGTTTCTTTAGCTGCAATAGAAAACATCGTCTATGAGATAATTTCAGTTCAAAAGCAAGTCTTGCCTTCGCATGTATGCAAAGCAAAAAACAACAGAATAAAAAGAAACGTTGCAAATTCAGTCAAAGTAAATTGGAAAATATGGGTTGCATTTATATATATATATATATATATATATATATATATATATATATATATATATATATATATATATATATATATATATATATATATATATAATGCCAATCAATAGACGAAATAATGTTCTATAAATGTCATCCAGATATTTGTGCTTGACTACAAGTGTCATTGAACATTTATGTGCCTCTAAAGCAGGGGTCTCAAACATGCGACACGCGGGACACATGCGTTCCGCCATGCCATAACCTTTTGCCCGCAAAATCAATGGCGTCATAAGGTGTCAGGAGAGATGAGAAAGGTGGTGAGGCCCTTTGGGTCATCGAAAAAGCTCTCATGCAGTCATTAGGGTGTTTTGAGTTGGAGACCCCTGCTCTAAAGTGTCGCTGCAAGTTATGAAACACTACCAAACCGCTCGTCTGTCTCCGGAAGCCAAGATAATCCATCAACTCCGTGTCCGCACACTGGCGCATAATTCCGCCGTAGTCACAAACAATTTGAAAGAGCACAAAATATCCAAAGTTTGCAATATCTTCCTTAAAGCTCTTTCGTTGAATCCAGTTTTCAGAGATTCGTTGAGATACAGACGATTTAGAATCCGCCATCCGATTTAAAGTACAGCTTTATAGTTTATTATCAGCACATCAAAAGGTTAATACAAAATGAATTTTAATAATTGGATAATCAGACTTCGAAAGTGTGGTGGAGTGCACGGGGGTATGAGAATATGAACACATGTAATGTTCGCTAACAAAGAACGCTTATTGTGATTTGCGCTAACATTCTGTACTTTTCAAATAGCCATTTAATATGAATTGTCGCAAACATTTTCTGTCTTTTCCACATTGCCAAACTTTGTTCTCGTAAATAAATATTTGAACTATTTGTCTCGCCTGCGTAAACTCATCTAGTATACTAGATACGACTAAATGTGTGTGCAGCCACACCCTCATCACCATTGCTAATACAAAATCTATAAAAGAAAACAAAAGCAAAAGCAAAATAACTAATCACATTTTCATTTTTACTTGCATCACTTCTACAAATTGAGACAGCTTTCCAAATTGAATGCAACATAATGTGTCATGCCTTCGAGATATGAAGGAGAGTGCAGACAAATAATTTGTATTTGTAAGGCTTGTTTAAAATTTTGCACCTTGTTCGGTATGCCTTAATGAAATAATAAGGTTTTGGGATCATGCATTGCGAAGTGGATAAAACAGTGTTCAATATACCCTCGTTTCTTCAGTGAACTAATTATTGATTTTCCACAAATTCTAATAATTTGTAATATTATAATAGTACTCTGAATATAAATAAAAGGGTACACATAACACAGGAATATGTACATCTGTGCTTTAAGTGAAAGAACGTGTTTCAAGAACCCTCGTACTCATTCAAGAAATACTGTTAAATTATGATCATAGTGACTTACAAGAAAATAGGGTAGGCATTCGAAATCTCGAAATGCTATGGCCACTGGTTTTCGTTCGAGATTGGGTTGTTGCGGTTTGTTACACATCTCGGGCAAATTAGACTGTTTCGCGACTGAACATGTCACTCGAGTAATGCCGATGATGATGTGCGAGTGGCAAGGATCTTTGGTAATCCTGACATTTCACAAAAGGGATGAAATGTTATTTGATCTTAAGTCACCAAGTTCGAACTATTGTTGCATCACTTACTATTAAATTCCATAATTTTCTTCATGACGCTATTGATTGTATTTATTTAGCAATTTAGACGCTTAAGGTGATCTATCTTTGAATTAGCTCTGTATGAATGGATGGAACGATGATCTTTTGACATTAACAACAATAGTAATAGTTATTAATTTTTGTATCGTTTCAAGACATAAAAAACATTGCAAATTGCATTGACCAATTTGTCACCTTGATGTACCTTACTTATTTTAAAATTAAAATTTTCAAATAAATAATAAAATAATTTCAGGAAAGGAGAACTATCCGAACTACACAAACCAAAAAGTTTAATCTAACGGAATGAGTTTTTAGTCTGCTATGTAAAGAACTCATGGAAGCAGATTGTTATTGCTATGGCCAACACTTCGGGAATACGTAGTTTATTGACGATTACATTTCTCGAAAACTGTTTCTATTCTAACCTGGGCACCCACATAATTAATTTTCGGGGAATATATAGCAGTCTGCTATTAGGCATTACGAATATATGCCAAAACATGTTTAGCTGTGAAATGACACAATATATAGTCGTGTATAACCGTTTGCAACCATTTAAAATGTTGCTTATACGTAGTCAGGAGACAGATTGTATTTACAAATATATACGGTTTGACAGCCCTTGTAACAAAAGTATTTATACTCCAATAACGTAATCTCGAAAGAGTTTAACAAACAACATCCGATATCCGGTTTTATTAAAAATAAAAATGCTATGTTAAATTCAACCAATTCATTTGAAATTTCACAAGATGCACATATCTTTGAAGATTTTGTTCACTTTGGTTTTTCTCCATACATATTATATCATTGACATATACTTACTGGTGTTACGTATATTTGATATATTTGTTAGATTTAAATTTGGCATTTTAAGTTTAAAGATTCGTTTATTGAAGGGGGGGGGGGGGGGCGGAGACCTGTACTTTACAGAGTAAACACCAGGTGTTGACCTCATTTCTGACCTGGTTTCAGAGTTGTAAACAAGCTTTTACAATGATTGGTTGGTTCCAAGGACAAAATGGAGTTTTGTATAAACATCTTTCTATTTTAGTTGGGTCATACGCTGTTTACGTGATTTCTTGAACGTAAAATTGTTCTCAGAGATTCTAGAAAATCGTGACCCCTTTCTTGTTTACGTAAAAAATGGTATATAAACTATGTTTTGGAGCGAGTTATTCAGTAGAAGTTGGGCTTTTAGAATATTAAGTTGTGTCTTTTTGAGTTATTATAAATTACTTTGTACTGGAAATTATGTCAATTCGTTTGGATCAAGAGGATTTATTTTGTTATTTTTCTGGAAAAGAATTGTGTTCATAGAAATTTTATTAACAAGAACTGACTTCATCAAGTGACACCGTCTTATATATTGGATACTTCGCTGGAATTCGAACTTAGAATTATTTGGACATTTTATTACCAGGACTTTTGCAATTTCTCTAGTGGATAATATTTTGAATTATTTTGGATTAATTTTGGAATTTATTCTTAAAACCGTAAGTTTTTTTTTCTTTTCTGAAATATATTTGTACTCAATAAATTGTTAATTAAGATTTTACAAGCTTGATATTTTCGTCTTTCTATGTTACTGTTTATTCGAGCCTAAGCACGTAACACTGGACGACTCGTATCTAATTATGAGGTTTTCAGCCTAACATAGAATCATGGAAACGTTCATATCTAATTATGATGTTTTCAGCTTGACATAGAATTATATTATTAAAATGTTCATATCGAATTATGATGATTTCCGCTTGACATAGCATTTTTGAAATGTTCATCTAATTATGAGGTTTTCTGCTTAACATAGAATTATTAAAATGTTCATATATAATTATGAGTTTTTCCGCTTGACATAGAATTATTGAAATGTTCTATGTTTGATAATATAAAATAAAAATTGACACAGCATTTTTGAAATGTTGATCTAATCATGAGGTTTTCTGTTCTAACTATGACGTTTTCAGCTTGAGATAGAATTATTGAAATGTTCGTATCTAACTGTGAGGTTTTCAGCTTGACATAGAATTATTGAAATGTTCGTATCTAACTGTGAGGTTTTCAGCTTGACATAGAATTATTGAAATGTTCATATCTAATTATGAGTTTTTCCGCTTGATATAGAATTATTGAAATGTTCGTATATAATTATGGGGTTTTCAACTTGCATATAATTCATAAAATCTTTACATTACGGATTGTCTTATCAGTCAGCGGTCTACTGTAAGGATTCGCACATCTCCAACTGTATTGATATGTAAGCTTATTCATTTCTTGTATATACGATATCACTATTGTACTACCATATATTTTTTTCTATGTTTTGTAGCTATGGTTTACGCAGAATAATGCAATTAATTTAAATTCTTGTTTATGACTTAGCGAAGTATTTATGCTAATAATATACGGCTACATTTTAAAGACATTTTTAGTACAGTAGGATTCTTATCGAGCAGGGTTATGTTTATTTCTGAACTTGTTGTTTTGTAATTATTGTGCCGGTAATATAATCTGTAACTTACCGTGTATAACGTCATTACTTTTTTAATGCCCGTGTCATATATATATAGTACACGGTATTGGATATGTTTTTAGCTGTCCAGTATCTGGAGTGTCCGATGTTGCCAGGTGTTGTGCAGAGTCTAGTGTCCGGATAATCCGGAAAGTATAGAGCTGCCAGGAGTGTCCAGAATGGCTAGAGGGACCCGAGCGTTCCAAGTATCGGAGTGATCGAGGTCTAGGTGGTGCAAGCTGTAAGCCAACCACAGGAAATAATCGTAGCAGCCGTGGAGTTAAAAAAAAAAGTGTTCTGACGACGGAGTGTATCTCCTAAAATATAATCTAGTAGTCGTGGGCTAATTTTGGGGTTCGTAACGCCCATTGTATCTTTCGGGACTGTAAATTGTAAATATAAGTTACATATATCTGTCCTTTTTGTTTGCATAATTTCACTGTGAGTGAATTCGTTTTACTACATGAGTAGAATGACAAACTCTTTGCTAGCTGAGTAAACTATATCAATCTTTCTATTGTTTAGTCACTGTGAATCATTCACCCTTTGTGTTTGCATTTTGTAGAGTAATTTGTTTTATTTTTATTTATTACATTTGTGCGTTATTATGTTAATATTCCAATAGTGGGATTAAATATACACGCACTTTTCATAATATAATTGCTCATTCAAGTCAGTAATTATTAAACATTGCATTTATATCATCGTGGATCTTAAAATCCCACCCTGTTATTTTGTTACACTTTCCTTATGACCAGTTTGTTATGCTTACAGTACATAAAGCTTGGTCATTTTTATGTACTGTATTCAAATATTGTATGGGGATAACTCCTTTTATTAATGTGTATAATATGATTGGTCAACAAATTAATTCGGGGTAATGTTGGACCTTCCTAAAAATGCCAGACCATGACGAATATGTCTGTAGAATTCACGTATCTTTTTGGTTTATGAATGTGTTTATAAATTTCAATTACGGTTTCCTGACGTGAATCAATCGAGATCTATTCAATAAATGGCAGATTTATTGCAAGGCGATTTCTCTGAATCACGCAATGCAACTTGAAATATCAATAGGGCTTCCAACCAAACTATTGATCTATGAGAATATATTGGGCAACCAGTCTACACGGACAAAGGAAATGTAAGGACATTTGCCTAATTCATAATTTAGAAATCGGAAATATAAAATATGGCACAGGGATGGAGACTGGGTAAAATTGAAGCTCAGGATGTAATGATTAAAAAAATAATGCGACACTTTTGTACCATATAAGGTGATGTGTTGTTCAATATTTAAATTTTAGCAGATATCAATTTTCAAAATATTTGACTCTAGAATGATTAATTGTGGTATGTATTGTACAATGTTTAAATCAACTAATTTTATTTCAGAAATAAACCTATCTTAACATTGTGGTACTTGATAGTTAATCGTGTTGGTTAAATCTAGTTCTAAATTTCCAATGGTGTGTTAGACAGTAAGATATAAAAAATTGTCTTGACCTCGTTGTCTTGACCTCGTTTGTTTTTTTTTCCCGATTTTGGAAATAGCAGCGATCAAAATTATCGGAACCGATAGGCAGAAAAGTGTATATATTGAACTATGTTGTCCCCAGTTATTCACACTTTGGCCAAGTCACAAACTTAAAAAGTATTAGATCTCTGCAATGTTTTACGTGTATCTGTTAACGCAGATTAAGGTACTCCCTTGAGCATTTTGGTACGAGATAGTGAATAAAAAGCCGCTTGTTATTTTTTTAGGTATGAATATAGAAAAGGACATCCGTTTGGAAATCTTTTTTGAACGCTTCAGATACGAAAGAATGAATCCATTTCAATTGTTCTAGTTTGCGCCTAGTGAAATGAATTATTTGCTAATGATCAGTTGTAAATACCATCAGTCGGAAGTGTCACTATAATAGCAGCCATTATCGACAGGTTTGTATAATTTATCCAGACAATTTGTATCAATTAATCTAGGATGTAACACCCATTCTACTTCGTACTAAATAGGACATATTCTAACATCTCCCACGAGGGCGTAGGACATTCCAATTAAATCGAGGCATGTTCTGGGGATTTGACCATGGCTTCCTAAACAATTGGCGCCATTTTCTCTCTTTTCCATGCATGCTCTGTGAGCCGATACCATAATTGACAGAAACAATTAGTGCCTTTTATAGACGAGGGAGAACGAAGGATCTAAATTTAGTGTCATAGCTTCTGTCAGTGGAGAAATAACAAGTTGCTCCTATCGCTACTTGGTCAGTGTTCAACAAGTGTATATCAGGCAACGATTTCACTTACACATCCTATATTTTCTACTTCCAGTTGATATACTCACTATGTATATCTACACTGCGCACATTGTAGATTCACGTCAGTTTCGAAAGTAAAATTCAACACTTGGCAAAACAAAATAAAGGTTTAACTTTCCTGAAAATGTATATTACTTTGACCCAAGTTTTATTCATTTAGAAGCATGTTTCATTCTTCTGTCCTAGCTCCGTATCTACAAAATTACACTGCCGAGAGCATCAATGAAGAATTTAGTAACAGCGCTAAGGAATAATTATAAATATTTTGCTGTCTCTTGCCTTTATGATACTACGCTGAATGAAAATCATACCATACCATGAAGAAACAGAAACAAAAACAATAGCTATCAAGCGATTATGAACCATATTTATTGGGTGATAATATTTAGTGTCTTTTTAGTCATATAAAAGGTGAATATTTCCATTTTTGAAATTAGCATACACTTTATTCACCAATAAAAAAAAAGACAATAGTCTACTCCAACTGTAAACTGCACAGACCATATGGAATCAGCACAGCCTTTCCAAGAAGCAGTTGTAGCCTTGTATAAAAGAACTGGCTAAAACAATTTAAAATGCAAAACATTCTAAGTTTAATTGTGAAGAGGGGTGGAGATTTTCGAGTGGTAGCTTTTACGAGGATGCATTGAGAATGACAAGAACTGAGAAATTATCTAAGTAGGTATTTATTTTGAGTAGATTTTGCAAAAGTCCGTTTCATAAAATAATTTGACTATGTAAGGAAATTAATGTAAAAATCATTTGGTTTGAATTAGTAATGATGATCCATATATTTACCTGAGACTGAATTAAATTCAAAACCATGTTAAGCTGTGAGATACGGACGAACGGACAGGGTGACATTCCTAACAATATGTTATTGGTTACTGAGAAGACCATATGATCCAAAGATGGAGTATGCTTTTCCGACATATTTAACTTTGCTTTTGATAAATTATTGTTCTGTACCAGCTCCTGATAGCATTTCAAGCAGTTCATTGCAATATCTCTGTCTTGAAGAGACCAAAATGACATTCATAAATTGGATCGGGAGATACTATCTTTGTATGTTAACGTCAAGAAGCATACGATCAATAGCTTTATTCATACAGCCCGTTAACGTACATTGATTTATCAATAGCCAAGTCAAGAGCTGTACGATGACGTACAAGCTGTCAATAGGAGATTGTTTTGCTCTCCAAGTATCTTTAACAAAACTAGTTTTTACTTTAATAAAAACGCCTAATTGGTGCATTTTATGAACGTTCATTTAAAATGCGGTAACGTTCCTTACCTTTGCTCGTCCATGTATTAAGGTTTATCATATTCCGATGTTTTTCCTATTCATTGCTTTTTTTAATCTGTAGAGCACGGACGCTACTGATTTAAAATACAAGCAGTACCATTTGACATATCTATATATGTTTCGAATATACTGAAGCAAATTTAGCCAAGGAGGAAAGAACGAAATGAAGGACAAGGGACGATTGTAATGGAAAAAAAAGTTGGCAAGAATCACACAAGCATATCGGCTGCTATCTTAAAACTGAATCACAGCTCTGCTATTGAAGCATATACGGTTTAACCCGCCTAGAAATACCAGGACGATCTTATCAAAGAAAATTCAGTTAAAGAAAATTCAGTATTATACTCTTTTCATTCAAGTGCTGTGTGCCATATTTGGGAAGAATAAACTTGTTTCCGCCATTGTCAAGATAGGAACAGGCATACTACTACTACTACTACTACTACTACTACTACTACTACTACTACTACTACTACTACTACTGATAATAGTAATTGTAATAGTAATAATAATAATGATAATGTTAATGATAATAATAATAATAAAAATAATATCAATAATAATAGTAATAATAATATCAGCAATAATAATAATAATAATAATAATAATAATAATAATAATAATAATAATAATAATAATAATATGATATGCCAGATGAAAGTAGGTCACATAGCTATTATGAAAGAAAAAAACATTCTGATTGAGTATATGTTCTGTCGTCATTATTTACTTCTAAAAATGTCGGGATGATGACATTATCGTCAAAGTTTTGTTCCGACATTATGTATTAACCATACGATGTTAAATTAAAAAAAATGCTTCATATTTTGTAATGTAAATTCTTGAACTTGTCAGAAATAGCATGTCGTCGTGTAAGAAACGTATCCATTACTGTTGGGCATATGGTAATAGATTTCTAAAAATACATCTGGTTAAAGTACATGTATCTTTTTTACATTACGCCATTATATTTGACACACGACTTCAAATGTGTACCGGATAATCTGTCCACTATAATTCATTTTAGCTGATAATTCAGAGATTACATGATTGTAATTACAAACAGTTACTTAAATAAATAATTTACGTTTATTTTAGTTTCTAAACCTTAAACAGAAACTACAATACATTGTAATTCCTACACAGCTTAGTGAGAGCAAATTGACAGGTGTCTTCCGACTAATATATTGATTTGCCTAATTCATCTTATCACCAATTTATCAATTAATCAGCCAACTAACCATCCAACCAACAAATATATTTACCTTACCCTCTGTCTTTCTGTCTGTCTGTATATCTGTCTGTATGTCTGTCTGTCTGTTAATATTGGCCATCTATCTGTCTTTATGTATGTATGTCTATCTGTATGTGCGTGTCTGTCTGTGTGTCTGCTTGTCTGTCTATCTGTCTGTAGGTAGGTAGGTAGGTATTAGGTATGACTTTTTTCAAAGTAAGGATTATATGATTGCAAAGTAAGGATTGGGGATTCTTTGAATTGAATACTGTGTTGAATTGAATACTGTGTTGAATTGAATACTGTGTTGAATTAAATCGTATGTTGAATTGAATACTGTGTTGAATTAAATCGTATGTTGAATTGAATACTGTGTTGAATTAAATTGTATGTTGAATTGAATACTGTGTTGAATTAAATCGTATGTTGAATTGAATACTGTGTTGAATTGAATACTGTGTTGAATTAAATCGTATGTTGAATTGAATACTGTATTGAATTAAATCGTATGCTGAATTGAATACTGTGTTGAATTAAATCGTATGTTGAATTGAATACTGTGTTGAATTGAATACTGTGTTGAATTAAATCGTGTGTTGAATTGAATAGAGCTCTGAACTGAAGTGTGTTGAACCAAAGACCGAGTTTAATTGAATATCCGTTGCGAAAATGTTTACACTGTTATAATACTGAAAGACTTACTTAAATCAATGTAATTAATAGTGCAATGAAACGATTTTTATATGCTGTGTCAGCTGTCTAATTGACTGGCAATTTTATTTCAAAATCACGCTCTGCAAATACGGACATATGGCGTCAACGACACCTATAATGCACGAAGTCAATTTCCGTATTTTGTATTTTAACGACTCTGTAGCATGCAAAATATGTAAAGTCGGTCAATACAATTACGAAATTCGAGTAATTATTTCCCTCCGTACTAAAATTATGACAGACAAGCAAAGTGTTCATGATATGCCATTTTAAAATCTTGTATGACCATTGTGTTGCACAGTCGCTGTCATATTTACATTTAGCAACCACTACAAAGACACTCACTAAATAAACAAAAATCGTTAGGCGTAATCATTAGAACAAACAACGTAGGCCATGATCCGTAGGCACACGATGCTACGACAAATCACGATCTTTATTATTTACAGTGTATATACCACATTTGTCTTGTCTATTTTTGTATGCTGGAATTACCAAAAGTGACAGTGGTGTATATTTCAAATCAGCAGACTGATTACATATAATTCTTTATTAGTTGCGAATTTCACGCGCTTTTATTCAAGATTTACATTTGTAAAATGAGATAACATTTTTCGTTTCTGCAACTGTTTTAATTTTGAACTTTAACTCCTTTTCGTGTTGTTTATCATTGCGTGCAGCAATAATGAAGACAACACATATAGCTGTTCATAATATTATACTAAAATTAAAATTGACAGCAAAAAATTACTAAATTCACGCATAAAATGTTTTTCATAATAACGTCAGTATGCCAATATTCACGGATTCCCTTTATGGCTAAATAGGTTTTACGGTTACATGGTCACAAGCAGCTGGGAATTTATTATTCATTCAGTCGCCCTTTGAGTCCAAGTTTTGTCCTACAGGATCAATTCCAATCAATAACGTGACCAAAATATTCATTTTTCAAAATTCCACTTTGTCTACATAAAATCACAACAAGACATAACTATTGATGTAAATATTTAAGGAAACAAAATATAGATTTTTCCATCAAACAAATAACTACGCTTCCCGTCTAACAGTGAGTTTTAGAACATTCCAAATCCAACTGATCAATTCTTTCTATTGTGAGACATGATGCCTAAAAATAGGTGTAAATTAAGAAACTATTCGCGATCCTTCACATTTATGGGCTTCTAAGAAAGATTGGGTATTTCCGGTCGTTGTAATTCTGCAGTGAAGGCAAGTCTCAGATATAATTGGTTTATTTCACGGTATGCTTGATTTTGCCGAGATAGGATTAGTAAGCGTGCGTATAGTTTATTTGAATTCTCAAACTGCTCTATGTTTGCTGCCATGAGCCTCTAGACTGCATCTATACACTTTTTGTTCATATATCCTCGCATTTGATCTTTGATGATTAATACAAATGTAAATCTTAAAATTTAATATTTATGTGACTTTGTTTAAAACAGTACATTTTAAAATGTAGTGATCCTGTGTAAATTTAAAAACTTTAATATGACTAAGAGATTATTTTAAAGTTAAATATATCCAGATGATGATTTGTACTTGTACTTTCTCTGTTTAGCGTACAGTATATATATATATAAAGCCGAAAAAGTACATTTTAATCAACTTTGCTCAATCCAGGACATAGTAAAACAGTAATTGATTTTCTGAAATGTTAAACTTTACTCTCTCTGCCCCAATTTTCTCAATTTCATACAATAGACGCCGATTCCATTTGTGTCGTGAGTATTGCTGCGATCATGAAGATCAAACTGTTTCTTTATGATTAACAGACAAAAATGTCAGCGTTCGTTCAAATGATCTATTTCAATTTCATCCTACAATCAAAATACATCTACCGGTAAATACATTCTTTCTTTGATATTTTACTTTTTCCAGTGAATCGCAGAATGTGCCAAGCTTGTATAATATGCCGGCATGCCAAACGTGCAAGTTCCATGAAATTTTAAGTTCGAATAATTTGAAAATCTAAAAAGAAGTTTGCACATTACATTTTTGGACCAATAGCTATAATATTTTGGACCAATAGCTGTTCTATGATGATCAATAGCTAGTCGATGTTGAACCAATAGCTATACTATGTTTGACCAAATTAGCTATTCTATGTTGGATCAATAGCTATTCGATTTTGGACCAATATATACACACACACACACACACACACACACACACACACACACATATATATATATATATATATATATATATATATATATATATATATATATATATATATATATATATATATATATATATATATATATATATATACTATTTTGGACCAATGGCTATTATATGTTCGATCAAAGGCTATTTGATGTTGGACGAATAACTATTCAATGTTGGACCAATATATATTCTATGTTGGACCAGTGGCTATTATATGTTGGACCAATAGCTATTATATGTTAGACCAATGGCTATTCTATGTTGGACCAATAGCTATTATATGTTGGACCAATGGCTATTCTATGTTGGACCAATAGCTATTCTATATTGGACCAATATCTATTCTATGTTGGACCAATGGCTATTCTAGTTTTGACCAAAAATATGCCTCAGATGTATATCGGAAATATAATTTGGAGAAAAAATATGTTTTCTGGGGATTTCCTCGCAAGAAAAATTTCAATCTATTCTGGCCACGTCTACTATTTCTACGACTGAACTGACTGTAAGACTGACCGATAATTTATAGTTGAAAACAGTTCCTTGCATTCTCGACTTATCGATTAATCCTTGTTTCTTAAATAGCGACGTTGTCTGAACGGCACCAGTGAACATTCATTCGAGTTATGGTAGGTAGGATTGACCTCGAGATTACGAACGTACAGGAGTGATATCGAGTCATGAATTTAATACACAAATGAGACTAATATAGCCACCAAATATAACTAATACTAGTTAATAATAATAATAACCAAATATAACTAATATATTAATATAGTAACCAAATATAACTAATATATTAATATAGCAACTAAATATAACTAATATATTAATATAGTAACCATATCAAACTATTGTAATAATATAGCAACCAAATATAACTAATATAATAATATAGGAACCAAATATAACTAATATATTAATACAGCAACCAAATATAACCAAATATAACTAATATATTAATATAGAATCTAAATATAACTAATACCGCCAGTGCTCTGATATATAAAATGTTTGGTATGTGATGTACCCATTGACTATTTATATTGCTTTAACTGTTAAACAATTTCATTGCTTCATCATGACTCTCAAGATAAATAAATGCATCTACTCGTTTTATAATTTCTTATGAAACGTGAATTCGTTTGCTATGTTATCCCTTTGGTTTTTATTGTGCATAAGTGCTAACAATCCTGCATTTAGTTCTTTGAAATTGATTATAGTAAACAAAATGCTAATCTATTACAGTTAGTTTTCATCAATATCTAACTGTAAGAAGAATGGAGTAATTATCCAGTTTACTACTTAAAATTATTCCAGCAAAGTCCGCCGACATTAAAGGATGACATCACAAACACTTGTATGCATTCCATCAGATTTTAAGCAAACGCTATCCTCCCTGTAACAACATTAGTAGTCTTGAGAAAATCATTATATTTTCGCCTGAAAACAAATTGATGCTGACGAACAGGAATTGTTTGCTCAGCCTTCATACGCCAAGTTAACAATCGGCAACCAACGTGACTTACATGTAATAACAAAAGGGTGATTGCGTGTATGGCTCCAGTAAAGAAATGACATTTGCTGCTGTGGATGGTTGAGCTGATGGAAAGTAATGACAATTTGCAGCACTCAGAATACGATGTCTGATAGAATAATAAACTTTCTAGACGCTGCTCTTGTTATAGAAGACCATGGCGCATTCATTTTTTTATCAATAGGAATATTCATATATATATATATATATATATATATATATATATATATATATATATATATATATATATATATATATATATATATATATATATATATATGTGTGTGTGTGTGTGTGTGTGTGTGTGTGTGTGTGTGTGTGTGTGTGAATTACTCCTATTGATAATAAACGTCTTCGTTCTCAAACAGAGCTGTATAGAAGCCATATATATTGTGGTTTTTCCGTATTGATTGTGGCTTATCCAAATTCCGTTTCTTTTATCCATATTCTTGTGTCCTCTCCGTATTTGACTTTTTCTATCTGGTACTCATTGTGTCCGGTCCATGTTTCTTGTATCTTCTACATATTTATTTTTGTTCCTATTATCTGTCTCTTGTCCGTAATCCTTTCGTTAATTTTCCATAGAGATTGTGTCCTGTGCATATTCCACTTGTTCTGCCCATATTTCTTGTGTCCTTCCCATGGTCCGTTATCCCCCCCCCAGTCATAATGATCTGTCCATAATCCGTAGTTTCTCTCCATGGACCAACCGCTCCTGTGGAATAGTGGTTAGAGCGTACGCAGCGGAAGAGGGAGGTCGTGGGTTCGATCCTAGGCCGAGTCATACCAAAGACTTACACAGATGGTACTTACAGCTGCCTCGCTTGACGCTCAGCATTAAGAGGTTAATGTTAGGACTGGTCGGCCTGGTGTCGGGATAATGTGACTGTGTGGGACATCATGCTAAGTGTCAGAGGCATGATACCTCAGTGCTAGACATCACTATAAACTGCCTCACTGCAGACATCGTAGCGATATGACTGATTTTTTTTTAAAGCTACGTTAAAAATCCTAATCAAACAAACAAACAAACTCTCCATGGACCGTTTGTTTTCTGTTCATAATATTTGTGTCTTGTTTTATCATCATATTCAACATGTCCATTAATCCCTTAAATAAATGCAACATATGTTGGAAAGTTTCGAATGAATTGTCAGCTATGTTTAATTTGATTAACACTAATGTACATTTGTGCTAATAGCCGACATTTAGACTGTTTCATTCTCAGCCAGGCAAACTATCTATATTTCAGAATCAATTTGATATTTTAAGTTCTGTACATTTTCGCAATGCAAGTAAATGAAAATACTAATACTTAAAAAAGAACGTACTGTCCTTCTTGTGTAAATGTTCTATGCAACAACCTCCCCCCCCCACAACATAAACACACATTGTTCTTGCATTGTTAAACAATGAACACGTCGCTTTAATCGCCTGAGATAGTCCGCTACCCAGTCAGTTCTTGGTCAACCCTTAGCCAGTCGAAGAAATGTTTGAAAAAGCGCCGTCTTGCGGATAAAGAGTTAATGCCTGTAGCAATCGAAATCAACCGACCAGTGATTGAGTTCCTTAGGAGTCGTCTTCGGTATTCAATATTTAAATTTCACTGTGATTATGCCTTGACAAGAAATACAAACGTGCCAGAAAGTTTTAAATTAGAAGAACTAAGTAAATTGATGAGTCTTGGCTAGGAAAGGATATATATCCGACGACAAGCTGAATTGTCACAAAAGAATCAACATAAAAAATGGATTCTAAAATATGAAAATTATACACTGCTACAAAATACGTCGAGTAAGGAAGTCTCATCAAACAAATAAGTAAATTAAAAACAACAACAAATTTAAAAAAAAAACGATAAGCAATATTAAAATAAACCACACATTCACAACTCCTTCATGTCAAACGTCCATGGATTGATTTTCTGTTCATTATTAAATAAAATGCCACGAGTCATTGTTATTACACTAAGCAGTTATTTAATGACCTTACACACAGACACGTAACTAAACTTCTATTTACAAAAATGCAACAAAGATACGTAATAAACTTATATTTCCAAAAATGCATTACTCAGCCAAAATGTGTGTGAGCTTGTAGCTTTCTTTGGGACGGAAAATGTTTTCTGGTTTCTTCTTCCGTTATATATACTGGTCGCCATGCAGTCCTTAACATGTCGTGAAAAATGGCGTTAAACACATCAACACAATAGCAGTGTGCATATTCGTAAGGCGTTTGAGTCATGCTGTGTGTATGCTACTGTACTTGTGATTAAGTGGACTAAAGGCGTTCTCTATATAGCTAAACCTGATACAATTATTGGTAGCAATTATTGTCCATATTCGGGAGCTTTACGTGGAATATAATTCCTTCATCAATCATTCAAAGTCTCTGTATTCACATAATTGTTCTATTAAATCGTTACTGTACTCAATTTATTTTGTTTACATCACACATTTGTGCATGGAAACTATAAAATATCTTTCCGCTCATATGCTAGTATTTGTCATGCAGATAAATACGTTTATATTTGTATTTCTAGTTATGTTTTGTGTCGTGGGTTTGTCCGTTGCGTGTCTAGATATGTGTGCGCACTGCATGTTTAAATGATGTTGAGTGGATGGGTTTATCGTGCCTATGTACAATATGCTAATTTATTTTTTTGAGCATGCGAACGTATTTGTAATTAAGTGCATACCCATTGCATTTGATTTGTATATGGAAATGAGCTGGGGGTCAATATGTCAAATCGATAGTTTATAAATAAAATAATACTACAAAAAATACAGGAATTGTTTAGACCAGAACAGTTCCCCTTCGTTTAAAGACAATATTCTCACAACAAGTTTTGAGTGAAATTCTTGCTTACAGTGAAATTCTTTCTTGCAGAGTAGCCTTTTGGAATCAATTACAGCCAATTAAGTGTTAAAACACCAAATACATAAAGTTTGTGTGTGACCTAGTCACGATGCTTTGCACCATCATTCGCAAAATGAAAAGGTGCATTCTTGAGTTTACCATCAATTTCTTTCTTTCGTGGGTATACATATTTGTCATAGTGAGAAAAGGGATATACTTTTAAAATTTTAATTCATATGATGACGTAGGAGACATTGGACCAATGACAAGACCGTAATGTTTCTCTGCATCATTAACACAAATAAGGTAATCTTTATATTCGTGTATTTCGTGCAAATCAAATTTCAAGCCTACAATGACATAAGTGTCACGAGAGTGTAATATAAAAAATGTTCTGGTCCATTGACTCAAAGACAAAGCCATGATACTTACATGTTATCAACAGTAACCAAACATATTGCATATATTTGCCTTTATTGCGGATACACTTTTTTGAGGGTATCAAGTTTTCGTATTTGACAAAAACGATATATTTGTCAGGACTTAAAACGTGTGTTTTGTGGAAGGAGACCTATTGTTTTCCATCTTTTTTTATCCTTTTAATTCGTGATTAGTAAGTATGATGAATCGCACAAGAATTTTTACACCACTGAATATATTGAAGTGACGGAATGTGTTGAAACAGGAATATAAAACTCACATATATGTATTTATTGGATATCTATAACTACACTAATCGTACAGTATTCAAAACCGTTTTCTTAGTATAATACGTACTGAATATTTAGCTGAAAGTATCCATTGAGACATACCAGTAATAACTCATCAATTCAGATGTCGGGTCTCAAATAAATATAATCGATTTCGACATTAAAAAGTCATAACCTTGTGTTCTTCATATTCGTGGAGAAATTACCATATTGACTAGAATACTCCAGTAGTTGATTCTAAAACATTATGTATGTTTTCTTATACGGCAAAAATTTACGCAAGCGCAAAAAATGCACCCATATTCGAAACCCATCTCTATTATGTCGACTGTAAGAAGGCAGAAACAACTTTATTGTCAACAAACTGTGATCCTAATGTAATTTTTGCATGTTACCATCACATTAGTGCTTGGCGAGGTGGAAAACGGTTCTCAGATTGCGCAAAATACGTCTTTCACTTCAGCCTTTGAGCGTTTTGATCGATTAGACCACACAACTAAGTATTTCATAATTTTAAAGCTTAATGGAAATTACATTGGTGCCGCTCCATTGTTTATGAATATTGGTGGAATGTATTCGACAAATCAGTGAAATATGTAATCTAGATCATGAATGAGGCCGGGAGAAATAAGTGCTTTATAAAATAAATATGCTGCCATCAAGCGCTGCAGATTTAGTAAGCGAGGTTGTCTTTTCAAACATCGATTACGTACAAAAACTGCATTTAGCTTCCATGATTTTTCAACAATTTTTGAACTGAAGACAAAGCGCATATCCAGTTTATCGTCAGAGGTATGCTAGAGATCATTATGGTCAAATTATTGTTGTGATCTAGACCATGAAAAGAGACTTTATATCTAGATTATAAGCACGCAATGAGCATTGCAAATGATCTGCTCGGATCTAGATGGTCTACATCAGAAGGTGATAACAGTTTAATCAAGTTGATTTTAGTGTAAAACGTGTCCTATTGTTATGTTTATCTATACTGCATCTTTAGCATTTATCCAGGTACGTAGATTTTGCTATAAGACAATTATCATTTGTAAACGGAATATTTATGGAGTAACTTTTGTCTACATGTGAAGGCTACAAATATGTTTTTTATGAGCATATCATGTTCTAGAAACATACTTGTTTATAATTTGTTTGTAGTGTTTCATTAAAATGAATTACATCTAAGCTAGTAGTAGCGTTCAGTTAAAATGAATTACATCTAAGTCAATTGAAAATGTGTAAACAAATAATTTATTGCTATTTTAAGAGAATCTTTAGATATGCTTTATCAGCGGAATCAACGGTCGCGTTCGAGAGGAATTATTATAAAGTTATTCACTGAACTTACTAAGGGATCATTGACTTTGGACTAAATCTTTCTATATGAGAGAACTCACTCAAAGACATTATGGATTGTATCATCGTGGTACATAAGGACGTTCAAGACCATTGGAGTTCATTCGGAACATTCTATAGTTTGAACTAGAATCATTTAGGATTATATGAGATTTAATTCACAACCCTTTAAGTGTCTCATAAATTTTAAATTGATAAGTAGATAAATAAAGTCTTAGTTGATTTATCTGAAATTGTTGGTATTTTACTTAATTTAAAACACATGGTCGTTATATTATTAATTGTATGGATGTATGTAAAATGTAGGCAATAATTTGGGAAGGTGAATTTGATGCTTTTTTCATGTTTTTGTCTGGTGTTATCCTCACGATCTGTTTTAATCAAACGTGATGAAATGCGTCATCTTCATTGACTATCTGGAAAGAATGTATCTTGATAATTAAGAAATTGCCTGATTAATTTCTATATCAGAGCATTGCAAACGGAAACGCATTTAAATCAGATCCGAAAACTTACTTTGGTTATAAAATACCGTATATCCTCGCTTATAAGACGATTCCAAAAATACCGCAATATCTGTTATTACATTCTAACAATTTGCTTCTAGTAATTAATGTAAAGATAGGCATCGGGGCCTTCTCACTGGCTTTTTTAACTTGTTTGAAAATATGGATGTACTTCTTTGTTTTATTGCAACTCATCTAACGTATTTTTGTGTTTCTTACAACACCATCGATAGGAATCATTAATTTGTTCGGTTTCAATTTACAAGCTTCTAGCGTGCCCCACCTCTATCTTGTTTCCATGTGTGACGTAAAAGAGCTACTAGATAGCCAAAGTGCGATATAACACTGTCGAGTTTAGATCGGCAAATAATAGAGGTTGACACTATCATTATACCTACACCTGCTGTGATGCTATCATTTGATAAAACAGACCTATTAATCTGTTCCTTCAGGACAGTTTTCATTGATTCATGTACATACACTTAACAAACAACGCGCGTTAAATTTATAATTCTTCAGGATGACATGTAATTAGAGCTATAACAGCTGTAAGTTATAACCAACTTATGCCCTTAGCGGCCATTTATAAATCATGGACAAAGAAAAATAGTAAAATGGAAAAATAAAAAATACAATTTTGTATCTATTTATAATGGTACAATATCATGCCGTTATTACCTGTTGTGCGGGAAATATTATATATATATATATATATATTTGTTGTTCCCTTACCTAAAAGTCCTGGCTAAGGATGATCGTTGAATGTGTGGGTTTCGATGATGACACAGATTGAGTGTTGCGGCACATGCTTAATGACTTCTAGTGACTTTCTTAATTTGAGGTTCACGAATGAATTTAGCTCATCCAAAACTCCTTTTTACAACATCAAGGAAGCATATTGATTCACAACCAGTCAGTCAATAGCAATTGTTTACAAGAAATGAAGAGCGAGTCATGGGTACTTTACAATTTTCACATGATTAAAGATTTTCTCAGTAATGTACAAACTGATTTTCTGTACATGAACTTGAACGTGCATATTCTAATGCGGCAGAACTACATTTCACTGGCATGTCTATAAGCTGCGATAGTTTACTCGGCTTTTCCTTTTTCTCACCATATATAAATAAAGGATTTAATTATCCAGCATTTTCATATTTTGTAAACTTTGGACCTATGATGTAATCAGGGTGCAAACAAGAATTCCTTCATATAATAACACTCTAACATTTATATGTATGTTTGACAGAACCCGAATTCGACAGCATATTGTTTTGATCATAGTGTTCTAACCGAATCTGTAAATATGTTTAAGCATATTGTAATAAACTGATTATGTCAATATGTTTAAGCATATTGTAATACACTGATTATGTCAATATGTTTAAGCATATTGTAATACACTGATTCTGTCAATATGTTTAAGCATATTGTAATACACTGATTCTGTCAATATATTTAAGCATATTGCAATAAACTGATTCTGTCAATACGTCAATATATATTGTAGTAAACTGATTCTGTCAATACGTCAATACGTGTTGCAATAAACTGATTCTGTCAATATGTTTAAGCATATTGTAATAAACTGATTATGTCAATATGTTTAAGCATATTGTAATACACTGATTCTGTCAATATGTTTTAGCATATTGTAATACACTGATTATGTCAATATGTTTAAGCATATTGTATTACACTGATTCTGTCAATATGTTTAAGCATATTGTAATACACTGATTCTGTCAATATATTTAAGCATATTGCAATAAACTGATTCTGTCAATACGTCAATATATATTGTAGTAAACTGATTCTGTCAATATGTTTAAGCATATTGTAGTAAACTGATTCTGTCAATACGTCAATACGTGTTGCAATAAACTGATTCTGTCAATATGTTTAAGCATATTGTAATAAACTGATTATGTCAATATGTTTAAGCATATTGTAATACACTAATTCTGTCAATATGTTTAAGCATATTGTAATACACTGATTATGTCAATATGTTTAAGCATATTGTAATACACTGATTCTGTCAATATGTTTAAGCATATTGTAATACACTGATTCTGTCAATATATTTAAGCATATTGCAATAAACTGATTCTGTCAATACGTCAATATATATTGTAATAACTGATTCTGTCAATATGTTTAAGCATATTGTAATAAACTGATTCTGTCAATACGTCAATACATATTGTAATAACTGATTCTGTCAATACGTCAATACATATTGTAATAAACTGATTCTGTCAATAGGTCAATACATGTTGCAATAAACTGTCAATAGGTTTAAGCATATTGTAATAAAAGGACAATCAATAGGTTACAAAATATTGTAGTAAAACGACGCTTCCAACATCATTTAAATAATTAGCAACGTTAAGAAAATTGTTTCATCATGAGGTTTTCGACTGGTCTGCACAATGTGTATATTTCCGTTCTTTGTTAGCATCCTATGTATCCATTAGCACGTATATCAATTTATCGGGAGTTAATTTGAAATTATCCATCTGGTTCCTCGTTCGATAAAGCTCCACTACTTTCGCCTGTCTAGAAGATGCTTAATCTGTTCTCATTGAATATGCATCTGTTCTCTTTTCTGTCTACATGGTTTAGCTAACACTAGATATCGTGCTTAAATACATCGGCTTACCGTAGATTAAACCACAACAAACTCTAAGGGTATAAGGAGACAGCACGTATCAATTAATTTGCAAATATAATAAATAATTGGGATGAAACGGTTGAAATACATCAGGAGGTCGAACGGTTGTGTGCTGTTTTAAAACCTGAATGATGGGTCTGCTTGAACGCGGATAGTTGTGCTGGAAATATACATTTCCGATGGTAATAATAAACTTTCTTTAACGAGTATAACATATTTGGTTATGACTGACTCATCTGCCATGCGGTCAACAGCTTTTGCAATTTGGTTATGTCAATAAAATAAATTTAAATTAAAACTAAAATAAAAAATATAAGAACATATATGTTTAACATGAATGACTGTGTGGCTATACTGGGAAACATATTCACATATGAACACTATGTATATATATATATATATATATATATATATATATATATATATATATATATATATATATATATATATATATATATATATATATATATATATATATATATATATATATATGCCTTCGCATGCATTGCTTTAAGTAATCTTCATCATTCAAAGTAAAGTGGTTTTTGCATAAGATGTCATGAAAAGTTCCAGGGGTCAATAACAAGTGCTTAGGAACGGTTTGTGACTCGCAAGAATGCGTGCGAAATGAAACATAAAAAAGCAAGAAAAGAAAAAAAAATATATTAGGAGAAATATGCGATGTATTATCAGCATTGCGTACATCACCAGATCATACCAGGAAGTAGGCTAGTGGAATCAGAGGAAGATAACAATCATATGTCGAGCTGGAGAATGTGAAAAAAAGTGTAACTACAAGATAGAGGCCTGTCTAGAGAGATGCAAAAAGCGAAGGCGTACTATGGGGTTATGTAAAAGCAGCTTTATATTCTGAAATGAGTAAAGAAGTGAACGTAAGTTAATACATATACCATATACCGTATATACTCTCTTGCAAGTCGAGAAACTGCAAACAAGAAAGATGTCGATCTCCCGAAGCATAACATGCCTACAGATCAAGGTCGTTGTAGTTTGTTCTACTAATTGGTTGCTCCAAAGAAATTGCACAGACCAAGATCTGGTCTGTGCAGTCTGCAGTTGGACTCGTGATATAGGCGAGTATATACGGTAGCTAAATAACTGTATTTCGATGGCAAATACGATGAGACAACATCTTTTAATAGATATAACACCTTAGTAATTCTCATTTTGTCAGATTCCTAACCTATGCAACGGCGATATTAGGTATGGTATTTTTTCAGAGTTACGCAGCGAAACATTACAATTTTACATCTAGCCCACCCTTTTGTTTCCGTTTGTATCCGTCTGTTACCGTCTCGTTCGATCCACACGCAGACTAAAGTTTTTTAAAAGTGTCCAATACTCTAATTCTGAACCCGAGCAATGAAAGAAAACAACGACAACAAAAAATAACTGCAGATAAATGGTTACAAAGAAATGCATAGATTTGCTTCACTGATAAGGGATTATGGCGGAAAAAACACTATTTTTTTTACATGGGTTTAATCTGACTGATTAAGCAAATCTTGTAAGCAAATTATTAGCAATGATTAGAAGTCTTTCTGTTGACTGGCACAACACTTTCGGATGACAGGTCTCGTCTGTCTGTCTTTCTGTCTGTCTGTATAGTTTGGATGGTTAAGGATCTCACGCTATTACTTTGATATAATATAATAATAAAGATGACGTAATTGGAGTTTGATTATATATTAAATATTGTACTTTTGTACTCTTTTTATACAAGGCAAACGGTGTGTAAACTAGAACAGTACATTTTTTTTTGGGCTGCCTTTTCTAAAACCAGAAATTTTATGCAAGAGTATCAAAATGATCACGATGTTACATCATGTAAGACGAACGTTGGAGTGCGTGAAGTACAATTTCTTACTTTTTCAGTCAATTTAGGCTATGTATCTCTCATTAGGGTATATTACATGAATTAGGGTATATATCTCTAATTAGGGTATATATCTCTGATTAGGGTATGTACCTCTAGTTAGGGTATGTATCTCTAATTAGGGTATGTATCTCTAATTAGGGTATCTATCTCTAATTAGAGTATCTATCTCTTAACGTGTTAAGACATTATGACCTTTTGCAAAGGAACTTTTGTTATAATCCTCAGTTTTGTTAACATCCCTCGAATAAATGACGCCTACTTCCAACAATTGCCAAAGCAGGCAAAACAAAAACATTAAGAATGCCCTTGACTTGAATGAAGATATCTCATGAAGTGCTCATGTAAAACTAGCAAAGTTTGACGCGTAAGTCCCATTTCGAATAGTTTCAGGAGAAATACAGGACTCAACAAAACCATTTTCCAGAAAAGATGTTTTGTCAAGATCTTAGACATGTATCTAACCTGGCACACAAGAGAAATTCTGACGACGAAGTATATAATATTTCGACAAATCTGCGTATGGCTTTGCTTTATTAAAAATAACATACGAAATGCCTAACTCTGTAACTTGTTTAATGATGTATCGATTTTATAAAACAAAAAGGTAAATTCTCACAGAAATAGAAAAACAAAAATATGAAACGTTTTAAAGAATGAATTATATCATAGGGAAGAATACGTGTCACTGTGTACGTGTTTGCGAGTAACTCAACAGTTCCCGATTTAATCAACAGGTCACAGTTCATGCTCATTGCTTAACATTTAAACAAGGTAGTTACATTCAATCTATTTCAATGTTCATTACATCAAATTAAGAATGTAGTTGCGGTGAATCTACTTCGTTCTGTTGTGTAGCTGCTTATACGTAGAAACGCAGCTTCGTATTAAAATTATGACAAGACAAAATAGATGTCAAAACAATTTTTTTAGAAATGATTTCTTAGTATTGCAATCAAGCTTGGCATGAGAAAAATCACTCCATAATTTCATGACCAGTGTTTGGATTGAATATCTGTAACCACTTTCTGTGTTGTTCGATGAGCGACGAGGGAAATACTTTCGTTATTCTATAAATGCTATGACGAAATATGCCTAGCTACGAGCCTGTTGTTAAAAAGCTTAGTATCATTAAAGCAACAACTTTTAAAAAAGAAATTTAAGTCGGATGTTTCTTTTTTCTTCCGAATTCAAGTTACCGTGCTCAGATATTTTAGTTTTGCTAGCTTAAACTTAAGTTCTAAAAAAATTTTTTTCACAATATGGGTCCTGGCCCGAATTTTATCTAAAAAAGCTAATTCCAGACTTAATTGTTTTAATCTGAATGACTTAAATTTAAGCATGATTTTAAAGTGGCAAATCGAAATATCTTTAAGTCCGACTAACAAGTGACCAATCAAATGTCTTAAGCTCGACATAAAAGTGACTAAAATCAAATGTCTTGATTTAAGTGCTTGCGTAATCCATTGTAGCTCTGGCAAATGAATTGCAGACTGTCTGCTAATCAACCGTCCGTGTTTTTTTTTCTACAGTGTTCCACCTGACGCCACCATCTGACTCCAGTATATAACGCCACCATTTTGGCCATAGTGAACAAATTGTCAAGAAAACCTAATACCGGTTAATACAACTGTTTGTAACATCAACTAACACTGTTAATCTTTGAATCGACCTTATCGAAGGGAGCTTAAATTCTAGTTTAAAACCAATCTTGACATATGGCTACCTCCAATTTCAAACCGTCTGTGAACCTAATTATTTGGGAAGGATTAGACCGGAGTATTGGCATCATAATAATATAGTGAAACCTAGTAAATAAGCCTCTGTAATGATATTCTAGTACCAAAGGTTTAGTTTCCGTGGCTTATCTGACATTCCAATCCTATAATTACACAAATTGGACAAGGAAACAACGTGTTCTATAAGACGATACCAATCGCCAAGATTTGAGCCTCCCAAGAATTCTCTGATAAATGCTGACAGATTATTGAGAAAGTTCGCAATGAAGGCGTGCCAGTGCCTTCAGATTTATAGAGACTTTTTAGAGACTGTGTTTTTTAAAAGACATTGGACATGTTGTACTATTTTAGAACTAAAATAAATAAATCGAATTAACGTCTAGTCGTTATAGCTAAATAAAGGTGAATAACGAGACTGAATTAAGAGTAAGAAAATGACGTCATACATTGACTGTTGTCACTCTTAACATACGTCATACATTGACTGTTGCCACTCTTAACATACGTCAGTTTAGATGTGCTACAAAGTATCTTTCCGTTGGACGCCGAAGGGCTCCTCCCTTCTTAAGAGGAAACTTTGTTTTCCATACGATATCTTTTGAAATAAATTGCAGGACTGGTCCATCTGTAAAATGATAAAACGTGTATCAAGCATACGTTACTACTAAAATGCATAAAGCTTAGAGTCACTACTATTACCTTCTGTAATAAAGTCTTGAATTCCATCAGTGACCGTCCAAAATAGGGGAAAACCAACAAATTGGTTCCCATTTATATCTGCATAAGCTCCTTATGATTCCAAAAACGGAACCCACTGAAGTTCGAACGATCCAGGAATCTTGGGCTATTCCAGAAGGCTTCTCAGCGCCCTTGAAGTGTATTAAGCACAAGTATTAACATACTCCAAGATAGCCCATCTTCATTTCCATGTTGTTTGCCGCTCCTGTGCTTTATAATGAAGTTGTAGAGCTGGAATGCCAAGCACCATCTAAGTAGTCGCTGATTCTTACTTTGCATTTGAATAAACCATGTCAATGGGTTGTAGTCAGTCATGATTGCAAAGGTATCCACAGCATGCAAAAATATTTTTAACCAATCACACACATGATTGTTGATTGATAATGATTGATGATTGATAGCACACATCAATGATTGATGATTGATAGCACACATGATTGCTAGACATTCCTTCTCGATAGTTGCATATTTCTGCTCTCGGGCTAGAAGTTTCCGGCTTAGAAAGTCCACCGCATGTTCTTTACCATTGTCTGGCGTAGTAAAACACCAATTGCTGTGTCACTAGCATCCGTCTGTACAAGTAATTCCCTACTAAAATCCGTCTGCACGAGTAATTCCCTACTAAAATCCGTCTGCACGAGTAATTCCCTACTAAAACCCGTCTGCACGAGTAATTCCCTACTAAAATCCGTCTGCACGAGTAATTCCCTACTAAAATCCGTTTGTACGAGTAATTCCCTACTAAAATCCGTCTGTACGAGTAATTCCCTACTAAAATCCGTCTGCACGAGTAACTCCCTACTAAAATCCGTTTGTACGAGTAATTCCCTACTAAAATCCGTCTGTACGAGTAATTCCCTACTAAAATCCGTCTGCACGAGTAATTCCCTACTAAAACCCGTCTGCACGAGTAATTCCCTACTAAAATCCGTTTGTACGAGTAATTCCCTACTAAAATCCGTCTGTACGAGTAATTCCCTACTAAAATCCGTCTGCACGAGTAATTCCCTACTAAAATCCGTCTGCACGAGTAATTCCCTACTAAAATCCGTCTGCACGAGTAATTCCCTACTAAAATCCGGCGCAATAAGGACTGGGTTCTTAGTAAGAGCATACTTCAACATTTTAAACGATCGGCCGGTGTCTTCAGTCTATATATCTATATTTCCTTTTTGTGTCATGGAGTTTAATGGTACTGCTACTTCGGCAAAGTTCTTAATGAATGTTCTGTAGTATCCAACCATTCCAAGAAAGGATCGTATCCCCTTTTCATTGTTTGTTAGTAATGGAAACTCATGCATTGTTCTAATCGTGTTGTTGTCTGTCTTAATTTTTCCTCCTCAAATAGTATGCATTGTTTTAATTGTGTTGTTGTCTGTCTTAAATTTTCCTCCTCAAATGGTATTACAGCTGCTCCAAACTCGCACTTTGACGTCTTTATCATAAGACCATCTACTCGTATACGCTGCAGCAAGGCACGTCGATTTTCTATATGTTCTGGCCAGGTTTTTCTTGACACAATGATGTTATGTTGTCAAAATATGGTGTGACAATATGTAGTTGGGACACTAGTAAGTCGATTAGTCGGTCGAGAAATTGGCAGGTGCTGTTTTCATACCGAAGGGCATACGTTAAATTCAGAGAGACCAAACGGAGTCCCATATGCAGACTTTTGCCTCGATTCTTCTGCTAGAGGAACGTGCCAGTAGCCCTTGACTCCAGTAACTTCCATAACCAATCTTCTCAAATAGATCGTCCTTTCGCGGGACTGGATACGCACCGAATAAGGTGATATTAAGTTTGCGGTAATCTACCATAGCTGGAGAGTTTCATCTTCTTTGTCAACTAATACATAAGTCGAACTCCATGGAATGATTGAAAGTCGAATAAGGCCGTGCTCTAGCATTGCATCAAATATTGCTTTTACCTCTTTCCGTTGCGCAACAGGTATTCTATATGGCCGTTGTTTAATTGGTGTCTCCAAAGATGTCGTGGTACTCAGAGTTAAGCTATTGGTTCGACGAGGTCTCGTTGTTAGAACATCCTGAAACTCATGGCATCTTCTTACTCTCTTTTTACCTTAACCCCCAACTAAACGTCAGCATTACCTTCACCTGCTTTTGGAGGAAAATCACTATCCACACCATCGTTTTCGTCAGCATCACATAATGATTGTATCCACGCTGTAAGTATACATGCTTGGTTACTGTACCGCATTTACCTGGTACATTTCGACGAAAGTGATGGCAAGAGAATAAGGACTTCATTCCCTGGATTAGAATTATCGTGCTTTCTTGTGACAATCATATAGTGCCTAGATATTTGTTTGGCGATCCAGCAGATTATCTTTTACAAGAGCTCCGATGTCAACCAGCTTGGTCCCTTTTCTGTTAATATGATCCTTGCTAAATACAGCTAAACAACTCAATCAGTGCTCTAGCTAAACTCGTTGTCTCCATATCCTTCAAAGGAAAAACTTACGTACACCTCGTTGTATCATTAACTACCGTCAGAATGTATTTGTGTCCAGACTTCGTTCTAGATAACGGTCCTACAATATCCCCTGCAATTTTTCAGAACGGTTCTGATATCACTGATGGTGAAACCATTGGTGCTTTCGCACCTGCAGTCCGTTTTGCTGTCATTTGGCATTCATGACACGATGCACAATATAATTTTACATCAGAAAACATTTCCAGAACAAAAGAACGATTTGAGAATCCTCTCTTTTGTTTTCTCCAAACCCAGGTGACCTGCAATGGGTCGATCATGTGCAAGCAACATAACCGTTGTTTCTGATCCTTCTGGTACCACTATTTGCTCTCCTTCATATGAACCATCAATAGATTGCCACTTCCATCGTAAAATATCATTCTCCCAGAAGAATGTCATTGACCCTTCCTCGGCCTCTTCAAAAGTAGCAAAAGACTTCTCTCTAATAATTTGCAGTGAAATTTCACTATAATATAGTTTCGACAACATGTCCGCATTCTTTGCTGAACGTTTGTCAACTTCAATGTCATCACGTTGATCTGTATTTGCTGTGTTGATGCTGCTGTTGTTGACAACTTCATTCTTATCCTCATCCTCACCTTGGTAAGTATCTTCCACAGTCCTGGGGGCCCCGAGTGGCCAAGTGGTCTAAAGCGCTGTTCGTTACGGACCACTGCTTTCTCACCTCTGTCTGCGTGTGTTCGAGTCTAAGATTCGGCAAATGTAGTTATGTGAGAAAGCTTGCCAGTAGCTTCTCGTGGGTCGGTGGTTCTTTCCGGGCTTTGTCCGGTTTCTTCCTCCACCATTAATACTGGCCGCCATGTATAGCCTATATTGTGCTGAAAAATGGCGTTAAACCATCAAAAAAAAAAAAAAAAAAAAAATCCACAGTCCTGTCGTCGTGAAGTCCAAGAGCAAACTGCAATGACTAGGAGTTGCCGTCATATAATGCGCTAGAAGCATTCGGTAAAATCAAACAAAATAGACCCCGATCTATCAGCACAACATGCAAGCTCGACTTATAAGAGAGTACAAACAGAACATGTATTTGATGATTCCATAGTATTACACCCCCACATGAAAAAAACATGCATTGTTACAGAAGATGGACGAATGTTGCCGTACCCATCTATCAGCGTTGTGTGTGTGTGTGTGTGTGTGTGTGTGTGTGTGTGTGTTCCTTGTGATTCATAAATTTTTTAAAAATTGTATATATATAAAAGAATGCATGAGCACTGTAGTCAATAATGCACTATGTATAATTAACTAGCATTCAGAATATGTTATGGTCTTTTTTAAATGAAAAGGAAAACAAATACTGATTTTGCCAATTTACCCAAGTTATTTAGGAACTAGTTGTGAAATATTAAAATGAAAACAACATGGCATCGGATTTTCCTCCGAGTTCAGTTAACATTCAATTAAAATGCTCTTCCATGCAGAATACATTAGTAGCCAAGACGTGGCTTCTAAGCAAAATGTTCGTCCGTTTCTTTAACAATATAATAGCCTTGCACAAACAAAAATGTTAATTTAGATTAAACTTGGTATTTTCATTCGTGTACTTTGTAGCATGGCAACAAGGACTAAAAGCATTTATTTAGAAACCTCAAACCTCATTTATGTCATTAATAACCTCAGACCTCATTTATGTCATTTATAACCTCAAACCTCGTTTATGTCATTAATAAGCTCCATGTAGCATATTTGACCACACTACATAGTTCACACTGTATGCGATTTTACTCCAGAGGTATCTAACACACTATTAGAAGAAGAAATTTATTTAACTTTTATTATTTGTGCAGAGTATTGATGGCCTTGTCTTTTGATTTTAATTTTCCGACCACTGAATAATAATTTAGAAGGTACCATTCTCAAAGTGGGGGAAGGATATTATTGGATAGTGGAAACCGTACCTTATACATAGAGATCGGGACATAGGCTATTATACCAGCACGATACCCTTCTTTTTTCAATTTTCTGAGACATTTATCACTGGTTTCAACTTTTATATACATCCGTTCTGTCTGTTCACGTAAACGATTTCGGTTTTTGTTTTCTTTTCTGGCAGGCTAAAATCATCTTTGTGCCTATGCGGTACAAAAGCTAATGATAAAGAAGTTTTTAATGGTACCCCTCCTTAGAGACATATATCTCTAGAAATTACATCGACGCACATAAAATCAACTCTTCAGAATGTTTATCTTTACTTCAATCAACAAACACACGTGTTGTGTTGAGTCATCTAGTCCTAAACCGTTAACATGAATATGTACGGAAATGTACGAATATGTACGAATATGTACGGAAATGTACGAATATGTACGGAAAATGAATTTTTGGTCTGATCCTTTTCCACGTATTTTGTCCAACCGAAGGCTAATAGAGTTGGGCAAAAGGCAAGGGGATAAACAGGTGTCTCTGAGTGTGTGTGTGTGTGTGTGTGTGTGTGTGACACTTAATCGTAGTATACGAAATGACACAAAGTTAATATCTTTAATCCAATCGAATGATTTCTATCATGATTCTTGTTAACTATTCATTTCATATTTTGTATCGGTATTGACATCATTGGATGTAATATCAAAATCCAAACTGAGTCAGTTTCGACTAAAATTGATTTTCCTTTGCTACTAACAGTCTCACGGGAAGTTCATATAATAAGGAACCATCAGCTAGAATAATGCATTAGAAATACTTATCAAACAATTGAAAATCAGGTTGCCCGGACTTTATTTTAACCGTAAGGCACCATGGCAGTCAAGCATCTTGTGTTTGGGCTTTTCCGCTTTTTTGGCAATTAAATTGCATTCTACAGATGTAACAGGGACATGTAACGAACACAAGATTTGTGTAAATAGAGTTTTTCGTACCAAAACCAAATAAAACAATAATGGCTCCACTCATGTAGTTTTTTAAAAACAGAATCTGAATGTATTTATGTATGTCCGTATGTATGTATGTATGTATGTATGTATGTATGTATGTATGTATGTATGTATGTATGTATGTATGTATGTATGTATGTATGTATGTATGTATGTATTGTTACGTGCTTAGGCTCGAATAAGCAGCAACACAGAAAGAGTGAAAACTAACAAGCTTGTATAACTTTAACAATGATTTTATTAAATACAATTATTTTCATAAAATAAATAAACTTACGGTTTTAGAGAATCAAATCCAACAAATATAGAATTCACAAAATAATCCACTAATGGAATTTCAAGTCCTGATAAATAAATGTTCTAATAGTTCCAGGTTCGAATCTTGACGATGTAATAATCCAAAATGGCTGACAATGTCACGTGGTACAGTTCTTGTTTTAAATCATCCAAATGAAATTATGAAACATATGTCCTTTTCCAGATAAATAGAATAATTCTTCTTTTCCAACGAATTGACACAAGTCCAGAATAATATTAACACTCAAACATAAATACACAACCAATAACTTACAGCCCAATATTTCTACTACTAAAGTTAGCTTCTAAAACACAGCTATATATATTGTTTTTCTGAAGTAAACAAGAGGAATCATATGAGTCTGGAAGGTCATGGAAAAGAAGCTACCTTCTCCAGGTCACGTAGAGATAGAATGAACCAGAAGGAAAAATCAGCCACTAATAAAATGCTGTCCCCGAAACCAACCAATAGAATTGAAGACTTGTTGACAAAGTCTAAAGCAAGGTCAGATATTGAGGTAACCAAGCCAAGGTCAGCCTGTTTACCAGAAAAGTCCAGGTCAAGTGAATTTTCTAGAAAAGCTTCCCATTTAAATAATAATAAACCCTAAATGACAAATTTGGATCCAATAATTAAAAATAAATAAAATTAAATCCAATAGCCGTAACAGTATGTATGTATGTATGTATGTATGTATGTATGTATGTATGTATGTATGTATGTATGTATGTATGTATGTATGTATGTATGTATGTATGTATGTATGTATGTATGTATGTGTGTATCTGTGTGTGTGTGTGTGAGTATGCGTGCGTGCTTGCATGCATGTATGACTGACTGACTGAATGGATGGATGGATGGATGGAGAAAGCCAGCTAATTGCAACCCCAACATAAAAAAAAACTTTCATTACCAACCATTTCATATACTTTATTTTCAGGATGATTGTACAACTCACGGGCTCTACAGTGGTTAAATTACCACTGGTTCATTAGGGAATTCCTATTACATTTCTAGTACATGTAACAAGCTGCGCTTTACAACACATTTGTTTCCTGATTGAGACTATGTAACAGATCGGTTAGAACACATGTTACAGTTTATTGATTTATTTGACAAAATTATCAGATAATGCTCGCTTGATTTCAAGCCAGGCACTGACAACACTAACAACACTGTACAGATGCAGCCCATGAATCTGACCTACCTGTTATTTGGTAAACCAACCGGAAGTCTAACTCTAAAGACGACATGAGGTGGAAACATTGGTTGTATGCCTACAACGTGTAGAAATCAATCACTTATTTTATCGTAGCTCTAAGCTCCATATTGTTACCTGGTCAACATATGTACTATTATTCTTCCTAAAATTAAAAATGTGTTGATATATCTTCGATTTATCGTATTCAGAGGACCATTCTATCACAAATGTGCTGATATACCTTCGATTTATCGTATTCATTGGACCATTCCATCATATATTTTGTAATCCTGCATTTATTAGGGTCGAATATCTCTAGTAATTTTTGTTCCACTATTTTATCAGAGCGGGTATAGATTCAACATCTCGGAACTGTTTACAGATTTCAAATTGGTTTATAAGCATCAACCCAAACATTTTACTCCAGCGAAGATTTATCTTTCATTGTTTTTATTGCAGTGTTTGAATGACAGTGTTTTGCTCTAATTGTGAAAATAAGCCTTATACTTTTATTATTATAAATTGCACGTTGTATTGGTAATGTATTAAACAACGAACACTATCAGGTTGTCTTTTGAAATTATTTGCATTGTACTAACAATGATATATAAAATTAGACCAAACATTGAATAACATTTTTAAAATGGTAAGCAGACTTGAAGAGAAATGAAATGCAAAACAATCTAGTTCTTAAAATCCAGTGTTGACTTTGATAAAACCGACACAACGTTGAAACTGGAGAGAGAGCTACCAAGAAGGGTCAAGCTCGGTTTTTCTGTTATTAACAAATTAAGCATTTGTATTTTCATATTCGAAAATATATTTTTCTATCCAATATGTGAGGATTGGTGAACAAGCGTAGTGATACTTTGCTATCCCATTTACAAATACATGGAGACATTACGAATTCCAATTGAGGAACTCGTATAACCTGAACAGATATTGTATAGAGACAGATGGATTCTATTCGTTGACCAGTCCTCCCCGTGTCATAAAACGATGGACTGGTTCTAAAATCAATATGTAGATAGCAGACAATCCTTATATCTGCCACTGGAAATGAGTTGGTACCGACATTGTCTTTTTACTTTCAAGAACTTTATCATTGATTATATATATCTAGTTACGGTGGAATATCATAGTCATAACGGAATTTAGCCAGATAAAATCGGTATTCTTTCCGCACCTAATCTACCCAACAACGGCTACTGCTAGAGCGTTCATGAAAGGACCTTTAACCTTAAGGTTACTTAAAGCAAGTTCTTCAAAGAACCTATTGTAGCCTCAACACTTCAAGAAAGGTCATTACATGGTCATTAATGGATACATGATTGGGCTGCAAAAAGTCTTCCCTGAGAATTTAAGAGAAAAGTCAGTTAGTTCAAGTATTATTGACTAAATAATAAGAACAACTGATTTTGAAATAAAACATTTCAATCCTATTTTTACTTTCACTTTACCTATATTTCATGAGCATCACTTTTGGAAATTAAAGTGATACACGTGAAACAGCTTATCGTTTGCAAATGATATCACTGAACGAGGGTTATGTAAACGGCGGTATTGTTCGCAAATTAAACGCTGCATAACTGGTAAGTGTACAAAGTCACTGCACAGTACATATTGCAGTGGTTGCTAATGCACGTGTGGTGACCCAGTATATGCCATAGTATGTCAGGCACTGGTCGCCGTGCTGATTAAACTTTTTAAAGACCACTGAAAATACTGTACGGTTACAACACGGTTATATTCTTAGAGTTGCGACTTTGCAAACAGTTTTCTTCAATTCGGTAGTTTGAAAACCACTAGCATAATGGATAAGTATAAACCTTACATGTACTATTTTTTATGGGTTGGAACGACATTGTTAATTACAGCATCTTACGTAGATGTGCTGTTTTGCAGTGTCGCTAAATTGACGTGTGCTCTTTGCATAAGATATGACATGATCTACAAATACGTGAAGTGATTCATATATCTGAAAGTGCATTTTTAATAGTGAGTCACAAGATCTTGTTATCAAACAATTACAAAAATATCGAACATATTTCATGCATCATGGCATGTTGTAGACGTTACGTACTATAATCGTTCTGCCGGAGAATTGCAACAATTTGCAAAGGTATGTATGGATTAATAAGTGAATTGAATGATTGCTGAATGAATTCATGTTGAGTGTGCTGTGAATTTCGAATAAACAGTGAAAAACGGAATGTGCCGAGCTTAAATACTTTATAGGATTTAGACTAGGGGAGAATTTGGGAAGGGTCATTTCGACCTTTATTCTACAATTCTTCCAGGTCAGTGTTAAAACTTCAAAGGGACCAGTGTTCCGAATTAATGAAATTGACGGTATATTCTAAAACGAGTTTGAGCAAGAGACGGGAAAAGTTAAATAACGTAGTGCAGATATGTCTTGGAAATAATTTTGAGAAACAACTGCATCTGATTGGTCCAGTAAAATTAGGTCGTACATCTTGGAAAAAATCGGCATTTAAAGTGACAAATTGGTCGAAATTTTTTAGTCAGAAATATCCTGAGAGAGACGCTGGGGGAAGCCTAAGAAAGAATATTGCTTTCATCGTTAAACAAGGGAGGGACTAGGTGTCTATCTTGCGAGAAAAACAGGGTTTAGTGACGGATGCACAAGTTCTAAAGTGAACAGCATTAAGGAAACAATTTTCCTAGGGAAATGAGACGGAGTCCAAAAGAAGAAAGAAGAAGGAGAAGTTACAGTGAGGTCCGAAAGGGGAAAGTGACAGTGAGGTCCGAAAGGGGAAAGTGACGAGTAGAGAGTATAATCTAGGAAGACCAAGAAGGTAGAGGCAGTCGGAAAGGGAACACTTGAAGAAATATGAACGTTGGAAGACAGTCGAGGGGAAGGTGATGCAAATCAATCGTGGACATTGCGCTCTTTTCACCACTCCAAATTAGACACTGCTAATAAATCCTGTTGATATCATTTAAGTTGAAGTTAAATTACCACTATTAATTTGTTTGACAAAATTTGTTATTTTTCTTGTCTAAGAGGGCTCGTATTGCATAATGTCTTCCCAACAGTCTTGCCCAGTTCTCTGTTGATTTCTATCTTTCACTCACACTGGGTCATAATATCGAGGGAGGTCATTCCCTAGAAAATGTAGCTAAATCCAATTAATTACCCCTCTTTAAAAAACAAAAAGGGGGGTGGGGGGTGGAGGGTCACTTTACAAATACATATATCTATGTTCTATTGATTTATTTGATAAAGTTATTCCTATCATTTACAAAAAGTAATTCACCACAAGTTCAAGTGTTGATATAACCCAATATGAATAGATTCCCATCTTTTTATTTTGGTCCATGAATCTGAAAAAATTTACTTGAGTAAACACGTTATTGACTAGGTATAGGTCGTGACAACGATTGCTTCTGATAAACAATTGGAATTATCCAACACTGCCGCTTTTACAATGGCTTCGTAAAGTCCACGGATTCTGGCATACTGTACATACCCGCTTATATGCACGGATCCTTAATATCCTGGCATACTGTACATTCCCGCTTATATGCACGGATCCTTAATATCCTGGCATACTGTACGTTCCCGCTTACATGCACGGATCCTTAATATCCTGGCATACTGTACATACCCGATTAAAAGCACGGATCCTTAATATTCTGGCATACTGTACATTCCCGCTTATAAGCACGGATCCCTAATGTTCTGACATACTGTATATACCCGCTTATAAGCAGGGGTCAACAGCAAACAACATAGATCCTGAATTTGGCAAATCTCGGCATGTGCCTATGCCTTATAAGTGGGTATATACAGTAATCAAGAGATGTGGTATTATCCCAGACAATATAATATGCATGAACATTTACCAGCTGTAATGGAGTGCTTAGTATTTAGCATACAGAAAGTCTACACAATTGGGATAGAATATGATTTTTGTTGAATTCGGAAAACGCTTGTACAATTTTAGTGACAGATGTGTTTTTGTTTGTACCTCTAATGCTAGGAAATACATTTATCTACAAAGACGTTGGCGGACTGGTCACATTTACATAGACAATTATTTAAAGCAACACCGCACCCTTAAGTTCATATGTACTGCTATCTAAGGACTTTATAAGTTGAAATGTATTGCTATCTACGGAATTTACAAATTGCTATATATGATATATACTATTATCAAAGGACTTTACAAGTTTAAATTTATTGCTATCTAAGGAATTTACCAGTTACAGAATCGTCCCTTTGCTTGGTATGTTCTACACTTTGGATTTATTAGTTACAGCGTACCTTTTAAGGTAGGGTGTGCTTTATATATCGATGGACATACGGTTCCAAGTCTCAAGAGGAACCATATTTGTAGGAGGAACATATTTATCTATATTTCTTATTCTTTTCTGAATTAGTATGAGTAAATATCTTGAAATGGAGCGCAACCTATTTGTTGTTTAGACTGACGTTTTTATTTCGTGCAGACAAAAATCAGATAAAAACTGACATAGACGTCTCACACTGGAGATGGAGAGAATTGGTGTATTTTTTTTTAGCGTGTGACGTTGAAAAGTACCATGTTTGCATTTGACTTTAAGAGTTTTCTTGGTCTTGTCACCTATTCTCATTGTGCGTGTCAACGAACGTGGAGCTTCATCCCAAAGCAGACAACAGTTCTCAATCATATAGCTACGATGCGTGGCAGTTTATAGTGATGTCTAGCGCAGGTGGCATAATGCCCCACCCAGTCATAGTATCCTGACACCAGGCTGAACAGTCCAAACACTAACCTCTTAATGCTGGGAGCCAAGCGAGGTAGCTGCAATTAGGCCTACCATTTTTATATGTCTTTGGTATTATTACTCGACCGGTGTTAGAACTCGCACACTCCAGCATCTGAGGCGAACGTTAAAACCACTTAGGCCACCATAGTGGTTACTGTATATTAGTAAAGTTCTAGAAAGTATGACTGTGTCGATAAGTAAAATAAACGACGATTTCACGATTTTGAACAGGACACTTGGTCGGTCTGATTATCAAAGGTAACCTCTTCTTTTAACTGTCCCATTATAACACTGCTCCCTTCGTATTCTGGCCTCACATTTAATTCATATAGGGTCTCATTTATGGGACTCAATCTTCTTTTGCATTAGTACCAGTACCACATATATTTACAGTCATCTGCAGGTAACTTTACAAGTATACTGTTTGCACAGTCTAGGTATAAGCTGACCATACTGTAGAGAGAGAGAGAGAGAGAGAGAGAGAGAGAGAGAGAGAGTTAAATATGGAAGATATTTATGCTTAAGCATAGATATCTTCCATATTTAACTTTCTCTAATATATATATATATATATATATATATATATATATATATATATATATATATATATATATATATATATATATATATATATATATATATATATATATATATATCTGTGCACAGATCTAACAGTACAGTCTCGCAATCTTTAGTTTGAACTACGATACATATGGGCATACTCCCGGAGGCATTTAAATAACCAAGCTGCAGTCTGGTCTTTCCTGGTCAGGAAAAGCCGTATCTGCTGACCGGTGAGGTAAAAGATCGTTAATTCCATATTCTGCGAATTACAGTAGTGAGATCAAATATATAACTGGGTAATCTAACTCCAAGTATAATTTGCCAGCGACGTTCAATATTTACTAATGTCCGTCCAACTCTGTTAATTATCACGCATAGACGGCTAATAAGGCTTGACTCGAACAGGTTACTGTCAGTCGTTATTATTGTCAGCCACGAAGTGCTTCTTGACCGCACTGAACCGGAGCCAACGCAGACGCGAACATCAACGGCACCATAGACGTTTGCCTATGGCATGTATCTTCCAATAGTGATTCCATAGATAAAATGTACTGTGAAGTAACTATTTGAATAATGACTGTCTCGTGCTAAAGACTAATTTATTTCACGTATATAACATATTGTTTGGAGAAAAACATCGATAATCTTGTATAATTGACCGAACAAAAGTTTGAAATATTGCACTTACCAAATTAAATTTTCTAGACAGACGAGGCATTTGTGTTTGTGCTTCATTATAATTTGTTGCACCATTTAAGGAGGTTTCCATGGAAACCGATGCTAAATTGAGATGGATAGGTACCATCTGTTTCAAGTCCACAAGCAATCATATGTGCTATAAAATCATCTTATGTTTTTATGTTTTGCTTTATTTTTTCTGGAACATAATAATTCATTGACATTACTATTGATATAGAAAAGTAATGATTTCAGAAGTGACGAAAGTATAATCGAAGTTTCGTTATTCGCTAACTTTCTAGTCATCATTGTAATCTATATAGTCTCCTTGACTGTAGCGTTTCATCCTTAAGAAGTTGTTTTTGACGTAATACGATTTCAGTACGTTTGGGTTTACCTCGGCTATCACACTGTTCCGAAATTCGTTTTCATCCAAAGCAGCTGTTGTCCGTAATTGTATTTAAGTCCTGACCTCACGTAAAGCAAACGCATAATAACAGAAGCATCCAAATGTATTTTCAATTCTATTCACAGGACCTCCAGGTACGTAGCAAAAAATATACATTTTCACTCCATACACATGACAGAAAATGTTTGAAGTAAATATAGATGAAGCTGTGAGGTTATGACATTATTATCAGTTATAATAAAAGAATCAAAATGGCTTGGAAGTCTCCTTGTATATAACAACGAGGACTGTCTGATGAAACTGACACACACAAAGCTGACAAACACTGAGAATAAAAAAAATGACAATTTTGTTCTAGTTTTCTCTGACCTTCCCATCTCATTTTTACTCGAGCATACCTATTAGGGTGTAGGGTCTGAATAGAAAGGTTAAAATTTTTCACGGAGGCGACATTGGATAGCCTCTTACAAGCGGGCCTTGCAAACTTAGGGGATTTTACATAGAGTAATGCCTGAGTGCAATCGATGAAAATGTTTTATTTTCTGAGAAATCGCGAGTATTATACTCCTTAGGTCTTTAATCCGCTGGCAGACACAGTTTTTTGATCGTTATTAACGGAATAAATATATTGAGAGCTCTGTCCGTTCGTTCTTTTACAACCATTATGTGACTTTCATTTAATATTTTCGATTTTTTTGAAATTTTGGAAAGGGTGTTTATTGTTGAAATTACGTGACTTTTGACCTCTGTTATCGTAGACATGTAGGTTGCGTGATTTGAGTAGTCATGTGACTAGGCATTAATCTGACGATTACCAAATCAAATGTCTGCAACGCTGCAGTGTCATCTTGCTCATCATGTCTGCATTCTTTGCCACCTTAAACTGTTATAATAGAAATCGCGCATGAATTGCGAACACCGATAAGTGACCGTACTCTGCTATTGTGGCAGTCGGTCAATAAAACGTGCTTTCTCATACGGATTTCAGGTACATCCGCATCATCAAAATGGCTGAAATACTTTTTCTTTCCGAAATTACAAAATAAGGCATTCCACTTAAATATTCGAAGATCGAAGTCACCCATGATTACGATGTAGTCGTAATTTAGATTGATCATTCCTGGTTAGTAAATCGTATATTAATTAGGAAAAATTGATTACCGAGAAAGGATGAATAAAACTCTCTCGTTAAATCAAGTTTTGTTGAGACATATTCAGGTACAGAATACGATTTGAGGCTAGATCGCGCATCATAAAAAGTTCTTGATTTATTCAGTTAACGAAAACAAAACTGATGGCCTACCATTAAAGAAAGTTGATTTAGCTGATAAATACACTTGGCTTAATTAAATTTACCGACATATGGATAAACTTGGAAAGGGTGAACAAAACGACGAGAATTGGCTCTGATAAACGAGTTAAAAAAGAATGTACGACGAACATTGATGAAGAGCCAACAAACCAAAACAGAAATATATATTTATAGACAGGTACTGGGATAGGCAGAAAGATAGATACAGGGTATGTATGTATGTATGTATGTATGTATGTATGTATGTATGTATGTATGTATGTATGTATGTATATATATATATATATATATATATATATATATATATATATATATATATATATATATGAATCTTTACAATAAATATGCCATTGTAAACACAACTATTAGTGGTCCACACAAGCCAAACAATCACTGGGATTTGTCTCAATTTGCCAACAGCTCTGATTATCTGGCTTCAAGCTCAACAGGTCCTTCAGCCTGAGCGACAGTGTTGTGAACATAATCTCTCTTGCCATATATCGATCGTTCTCCTCGCGAATAATCTGTGAATCAGTGCCACGAGTTTAATTATCTCTTTACAGCTAACCTGTAGGTGTGCTTGCAGAATCGTGAAAATATGTGCATCGATCGCTGGATTCCAATTCAAGGTAGAAAGCAACAGGTTATCTTTGCAGATCCGGAGTATTTAAAAGTTGACCATTCTATCTGAAATTAATGGCGGCGGGTGCACAGCTTGAACATTATAAACGAGCTAATATATAAAATGGCGACGTTGGAGACAGTGTACAAATCTGTTAATTATGTTTTTACAAAACTACTTTGTTTCAAATTTCAAACGTCAAGAATACATTGTCCACGTGTTAAATATAAGCAACGGACCAAATAAATGTTTTGTTGCATGTGGTACAAAATGCACGAGAAATCGATGTAAGAAAAGCCTTCTCTTTTGTTCTCAAATATTTTCTCCATTAATGACAGATGACTGTTATATTCAGTAAAGTACATTTTATTGAAATGGCGAAATTAAAAGCTGGGGCATCTTGCCTTATTACAACGCTGACTTTAGAAACTTTGTTTCCTTGTATAATGAATAGCTCAAGTTAATTTGAGGATCTTGATTGAGTACTCAAGAATCAAGTTATTACAGACAGATGTCTTGAAACCATGCACATGACAAAAATTCTTCTAAATTACATTTGACACCAGTATGGATTAAGCATATTATAGACGCTTGTGCAGCTAATAAGTGCCAAGTTTACTAGAAGTTGAGCTTGTTCGGAAAGACGTTTATTTCATTCTCACACGTTAATTTTACAGCACCACCAAATTGCAGATGCTTCGAATGTTAAGACTCACGAGTCACGACCGGAAGCGTGCTGGTTGGTTTATAGTCCTATACAGATCGGACTGGGCCTGACGCTGTATTGTATTCATAGACAAGGTATTTTATTATTATTGCAATGGCAAGATATAATTTTTATGTCTTGATTTGGCGTTAGGCACCACAACAAAAAGAAACTATACAACACAAACTAACAAAAATGGGCAAAGAACTCAAAACATGTTAAATTATTTTTCGACAAGAGAAGACAGTTTACAGAGAGAGAGAGAGAGAGAGAGAGAGAGAGAGAGAGAGAGAGAGAGAGAGAGAGAGAGAGAGAGAGAGAGAGTTATGGTAACAATAAGCACAACTCCATGTTTGCACACAGTGGGTATCTAACATTACGCACATCTCATATTTTAGACAGCAGTTATCTTAGCATTACGCACATCTCCATATTTTCACACAGTGGTTATCTTAACATTGCTCACAACGCCATGTTTTACACAACAATTATCTTAACATTACGCACAACGCCATGTTTTACACAACAATTATCTTAACATTACGCACAACGCCATGTTTTACACAACAATTATCTTAACATTACGCACAACGCCATGTTTTACACAACAATTATCTTAACATTACGCACAACGCCATGTTTTACACAGTATTTATGCTAACACTAAGCACATCTCAAGGCTTCATGTAGCAGCCAAGTTAACACTAAGCATAACTCCACACTTTGTAGTTATGTTAATAGTTAACATAAATACATGCTTCACATAGAAGATATGTTAAGGCTTCATGTAGCAGCCAAGTTAACACTAAGCATAACTCCACACTTTGTAGTTATGTTAATAGTTAACATAAATACATGCTTCACATAGAAGATATGTTAACATTAAAGATAACCCATGCTTCACATAGAAGATATGTTAACATTAAAGATAACCCATGCTTCACATAACAGCGATGTGAAAAGCACAACTCAATGTTTCAGGTGGTAGCTATGTTGACACTATACACAACTCCATGCTTTACATAACGGCCATGTCAACACAAGTCACAACTACATACTTCACATAACATCTATATTGACCCGACACAAATCACACCTCCATTCTTCACAAATCAGCTATGCTGACACAAAGCAAAGCACACCTCCATTCTTCACATATCAGCTGTGTTGACACAAAGCACATCTCCATTCGTCACGTATTAGCTATGTTAACACAAAGCACACCTCCATTCGTCACATATCAGCTATGTTAACACAAAGCACACCTCGATTCGTCACATATCAGCTATGTTGACACAAAGCACACCTCCATTCCTCACATATCAGCTATGTTAACACAAAACACACCTCCATTCGTCACATATCAGCTATGTTGACACAAAACACACCTCCATTCGTCACATATCAGCTATGTTGACACAAAGCACACCTCCATTCTTCACATATCAGCTATGCTGACACAAAGAACACCTTCATTCTTCACATATCGGTTATGTTGACACTAATGATAACTCCAAAACAACTTGACGAGAAAGTATTCAAGATACAAGATGTTGTAAACTTTAATCGAACATATTCACATAATTTAATTGTTACAGTCTGATCGTTATAACAAGGCCTTGGAATGGATTTATAAGGACACTGAAATTGGTTCGAAGGCACTGGAATTGATTTATAAGGACAATGAATTTGGTTCGAAGGCCTTGGAATTGATTTATAAGGACACTGAATTTGCCTCGAAGGCTCTGGAATTGAACTATAAAGACGCTGAATTTGGTTCGAACGCTATGCAATTAATCTATAAACACTATATTTTCTTCCAAGGCCCTGGAATTAACCCTTAAATACTGAGTTTGCTTCGAAGGCCCAGAAATTAATTTAAAAACACTGAATTGGCTTCGAAGGCCCTGGAATTAATTTAAAAACACTGAATTTGCTTCGAAGGCCCTAGAAATAATCTATCAAGACACATCTTTCCATTCATAAGATTAATACTTAATATCGAATACAATTGAAGTTAAACGTTGTTGTTCTTACAGAAGGCTTTATCTCAGTATTGACATACATAAACGAATTAGAATTATGATTTAAATGAATAAGAATTATGATTGAAATGAACAGGAATTATGATTGAAATGAACAGGAATTATGATTGCAATGAACAGGAAGTATGACTGAAATGAACAGGAATTATGATTGAAATGAACAGGAATTATGACTGAAATGAACAGGAGTAATGATTGAAATGAACAGGAGTAATGATTGAAATGAACAGGATTTATGATAAAATGAGTAAGACCTGTGATTGAAATGAACAGGAATTATGAATGAATTGAAAATGAAATATGATTGAACTGAATAAGCATAACTCTTGTATTGATTAAAATGTACGAATGAAATGAATAGGAGTTATGATTGAAATGAACAACAAATATAACTGATATGAATAAACATTATGATTGAGAATAAAAGGAATTAGCCATGAGTAAATATTAATTATACCTAAAGTGAATATGAATTACCCCTGACATGAATAAGAATTATCCTTAAAATGAATAGGAATTATCCTTAAAATGAATAGGAATTATCCTTGAAATGAATAGGAATTATCCTTGACATGAATAGGAATTATCCTTGAAATGAATAAGAATTATCCTTAAAATGAATATGAATTACCCCTGACATGAATAGGAATTATCCTTGAAATGAATAGGAATTATCCTTGAAATGAATAGGAATTATCCTTGAAATGAATAGGAATTATCCTTAAAATGAATAGGAATTATCCTTAAAATGAATAGGAATTATCCTTGAAAAGAATAAGAATTATCATTGAAATTAATAAGAATTATCCTTGAAATGAATAAGAATTATCCTTGAAATGAATAAGAATTATCCTTAAAATGAATAGGAATTATCATTGAAATGAATAAGAATTATCCTTCAAGTGAATAGTAATTGCCCTTGATAAGAATAAAACTTAAACTTGAAATGAATATGAATTGTCATTCACGTGAACAGGTAACTTCTATTCACGTGATTGACAAATCCTATGAAATGAATACCAAGTATTATTGAGATGAATAAGATAATGCAGACACTATGGAGATATTATGCGTGCAAATTTGCATGTGTTTAATGTAAATATGTTATTACCCTTGCAAAAAGAGATCGTAGATTATATTTTAGTCATGATTGCTTCATATGTCCTATAGTAATCCTTTCATATGAATCGAAGGACTCTATCTCTTGAATTTTCTTGATTTTCTATGTCTCCAGCTCATCACAATCGTAATAGACTAATGGATAAAATTTGGAAATAATGCAATAATACTGTACCATTTATTTCCTTAGTCTATTCAGGTATGCATCTGTCTTTTTTACATATTAAGTTGCCGTTATGTTTTTAGGTAATCTTTTATTAAACCTAAATATTTTAGCACCGACTCACGTTTGATTATATTACCATTTAAATTAAAGGAAATGTTTAAATCATTTGAACTGATCCAAGAGCAAGAGCTTGGAATTTGTCAGGATTGGTCTGTATCTAATTGTCTGTAACCGATTCAATTAAAGATAAACTGTCCTTTTCCAGTTTTGACTTCCTTGCTAATTCTTTGAGCTAAGCTTCTCAAATTAAACTTGGCCCAGTCGCGAATAACTAAGGCAGTGAAGATTGTATTTCTCCTGCCGTACACAGCTTGGTGAAATACATAACAGACAAGGACGGATCAGGTCAAGTGATGGGATGGGGGATGGGCTTTCAAAAATTTCAAAAGGGTCCTCACTTTCCTCGAAATGGCACCAAAGCAAAAGTATGTGTGTTTATATACTCAAAGTGTGCACAATACCCAAGATATAAGAGTACAAGAATAAAACAGTGGTGTTATATATATATATATATATATATATATATATATATATATATATATATATATATATATATATATATATGATAAAACGTACATTATATACAACTGTATACACACGTTATCGTCAATATCATTATGTCTCCTCATTAAAGTAGATTGTATATTTCACGTATTCCGTGTATGGATGCATCACTAATAAATCAATATACGTCTTCTTTTCAGTTTTGTTTCTTTTCCGTTTTTATTTTAATCGTGATGAAATATGACAGAAAAATCGAAATATATAATAGCAAAGAATGAACAGTATGTACCAATATTAGATAAAGAATAGTATGTATGTATCAACAACTGAGAAAGAATACTTTATATCGATAATCGAGAACGAAAACTATATATCAACAGCAGAGAAAAATTAGTATGTATCAATAATGAAGAAATAATATTATGTATCAATACTCTAGAAATAATAGTGTGTAGCCTTAGTCGAGAAAGAAAAGCATTTATCAATAGTCGATAAAGAATAGCATATATCAAGAGTCCAGTGATGAAAGAAGAAGCATTTTACATACGTTGGAACATATTTCAGTCCATATATGCCAAATTTTCTCAAGTACTGCCATATTAGATCGTTTATCAGCAAAAGTAAATTTGAACCGTTGCCCATGTGACGTACAGGTCGTTGCATAATTGAGGTACTGTTTGGGCTGACGTATTTTAGCGAGTGCTGTAGATTATGGCTTTCCATCCACGCTATATTCTTTGGTTGAGTATGGACATTATCTACAATTATCATCGTTGACGTCATTCAAGTTATTAAACCTTCGGAAGTGCTGATTCATTCATATAAAGAGGTGGATTGTTTGCCATTTACCATAACTTACATTATCAACCCAATCCTGGCCAGCCAAACCCACCTATACTCTATTTTACGTTCACCCATTTCCAGACTAGTTCTCATTTTTCCATATAATTGCTGCCGTGTGCCCTGCAAGTGTAGTATCGAAAATGTGGAGAATTTCAAATTATTCATAATGTCAGTTACTGAAGGTCAAGTTGTGTATTGGACAACGGGTTTGATGTCCAGATTAATTAACTCATCTTGAACAGACATTCAAACTATCGTTGCCTTTTAGTTTTCTTGTTGCTGTAGTCTACCCTTCACCCCTTCACTCCCATGTTTTAAATATAAGCTGCATTCTGAAAGGGGGTGAGTACAACGAAGATATAAGATGTCTCGTACTTAGTATTATATCAGACAGACTCATTTCAGAATTCTCTTAATATTTAATCAATTGGCAGCAGGAGGAATGTTTTCTGCGAATCAAGCGGTAATATGAATAGTAAAACAGATAATTGTCTGCGATAACATAATCTGCCAGATCAGAGGGAGTACATTAACTTTGATCAATGCATTTATTTGTACGTTAATACTTCACCATTTTCCCCGAAGAAACGTGCTTAACGTATAGATATATCCCAATGAATTCATCTAGGACGAAAAATTGCATTTAAAATATGTTAGTGAGAGAAAAGTGAGAAATCGCGAGCTATTTAAATATTTGCATTACGTCTTTTTGATGATTCAATGTTTCACTCAATTTCCTTAAGTGTCACACGAGAGGCCGGTGCCTTGCTAAAGCAATCTCTTGAAATCACGCGATCGGCTGCTTGAAAGAGATCACTGGAATCACTATCATTGAAATGCTGTTGATGTTCTACGCAGACACGGTGCATCATGAGAACATTTCTTTCAATTCTGGCGAGAACGGATGATAAACGGATTAACTGCCATTGCTCAATTCGTTGTGAAATTGGGGTATTAGGAAATTAAATAGACTTTGAAATACAGAACAAGCCAAATAGACTTAACGGCTTCTAAACTTAGATCTTGGGATGCATTGTGTATTCCCTAACGGCACATCAAGTTAACATTATTATGCAGTGGGTAAGAAATGAAAAAAAAAAAAAACAGCATAGGCATTTAAACCTAAAGAAATTGTAATAAGAACTAATTTTCAAAAGAATTAAAACTTAACAAGAATTAAAGAATTAAAATATGAATACTTTGGTTGTATGTCTTACTGATTAAAAAGTAATAAATTGCCTGTGATTGATATGTCGGCTTAACTAGTTCTAAAAAAATTCAATATAAAGTAAAACAGAACAAGATATGGTGTAAAACAAATTAGTTATATTGTTTATGTTATTGTCAATATTTTCTAAACCACGCATCATACTTAAAGCAATGCAATAAATATTTGATTCCAGTGTATCACTTTCTTGAAGTAGTGAATATCAACAGGTTGGTTACACGTTCAAGTCAAGGATTTGTAATTCGCATTTAAGAATGTTGGCACGCTAAGTATTTTGCAACTGAACGTTATTGCCATTTCCGCCCCCACCCCTTCCCGTGTTAAGATACAGATGTTTATTAGTGTTATATAGAAAGGATATATATGAGCTTTCGTTTCCATCGTATGTACAGAAGGAGTCGAACATAAATGAACTGTTTTAAGTCCTACCATAAAAGTATCCTAGATATTGTTCGCAATACACCAGCTTTGACGTTTGGCAACGCGTGTGCCCGATGCCATGTTAGATGTGTGACCTATGCCATATTAGATGTGTGCCCTATGCCATGTTAGATGTGTGCCCTATGCCATATTAGATGCGTGCCCTATGCCATATTAGATGTGTGCCCTGTGCCATGTTAGATGTGTGCCCTATGGCATGTTAGATGTGTGTCTGAAGCCATGTTAGATGTGTGCCCTATGCGATATTAGATATGTGCCCTATGCCATATTAGATGCGTGCCCTATGCCATATTAGATGTGTGCCCTCTGCCATGTTAGATGTGTACCCTATGGCATGTTAGATGTGTGTCTGAAGCCATGTTAGATGTGTGCCCTATGCCATATTAGATATGTGCCCTATGCCATATTAGATGCGTGCCCTATGCCATATTAGATGTGTGCCCTATGCCACGTTAGATGTGTGCCCTATGGCATGTTAGATGAGTGTCCGAAGCCGTGTTAGATGTGTGCCCTATGCCATACTAGATGTATGCCCTATGCCATATTAGATGCGTGCCCTAAGCCATATTATATGTGTGCCCTATGCCATGTTAGATGTGTGCTCTATGCTATGTTATGTGAGATTGCTTGCAAATTAATGTTACCATGCTTTGCAGGTTGACACTTTAAACTCATTTACTTTCAGATGATTCAGATCATGATTTTAATATAGAGTAGTTTGGAAGCTTATCGAAATGAATAATACAACAAAGTAGTTTGGAAGCTTATCGAAATGAATAATACAACAAAGTAGTTTGGAAGCTTATCGAAATGAATAATACAACAAATCCTTACTATCAAATGCAGGCGGCTGGTGGTTACGCTTTTTGAAAATAAAATATTTGCCTTCCGAATGAAGATTTGATAACTTGTAGTCCTAGGAAACTCGCAGTTTCTGTTTGTTTTTTAAAAAGTATATGCATGAATTGTATTCATCGACAAAGACTGTGTACCTTGGTGATATACAAAATGCAAAAAAAAAATCCACAAGCACTCCATGTGTTCATTTTTATGGTGTACGTGTAAACAAAGACAATTGTTCGGAACTGAGCATGAATAGATAAGGCTATCATTAGGAATGGATTTAGATTTATTGTTGGAGCTAACAGTGAAATGTACGATTAGAAAAACCAACATCCCTGTGTGTAATTTGTAAATGTCGATCAAATGTTAGATCATTACCGCATTATCAGAAGAAAATTCCGAAAATCATAAAACAAACTCCACTATACATAAAATATATATCTCACCAGCGTGACCTATTAAAAAAGTGACGTACTATATTGTGTCTTTCTCGCTGGGATTTAAAGTTTACTCATATATGTGTAGGGAATCAGTCCGGCCCCAAAGATAATGTATCATCAACAAAACCAAACAAGAGTCTCTGGAATGGACTGACACTCGACTCGACTACAATATTTTCCAGGAACTCAACATACGATTTTTAACTGAAAACATCTCTGGTATTATTTAACAATACCGAGACTTTCAAATTATTAGCCTATCGAAAAGATGTCTTCGTCTTACTTATTTACTGACACTTAGCCACAGTTTACAAACTCAAAAAAGGGACATAATTTAATGACATTGTAGGGACATTAAAGAAACGCAAAAATTTAAATCGCAAAGCTATAGCTTTCCTAATCATATGCTCCTAAATACACACATATTCTAAAGCGCGTACTTTTGTATGTGTATTTGTTTCTTTCCCTTAACAAAATGCCCTTGACACAAAAATCAATTTGCCCCTGCACAATGTGTTTGTTTTTTCTCTTTTTCTCTTAATAAAAACCCCTTGTCAATGTGTTTTTTCAATATTAACAAAAACCTTATTTCTTAACAAACATGTGTATGTGTATGTAAGTGTTTTTGTATGCACGCATTCGTTTGTGTGTGTAGTTTGTTTGTTTATGTATTTTGTTTGTGTGCACGCGTATGTTTGTATGTGTTTCTGTTTGTGTCTTTCACTTAACAACAAAACTCTAACCGTTCCGGTGGCCTAGTGGTTAGAACGTCCGCCGCGGAAGCGGGAGGTCGTTGTTTCAGTCCCCGGCCGAGTCACACCAAAGACTTACAATAATGATACAAACAGCTGACTCGCTTGGCGTGCAGCATTAAGAGGTTAGTGTTAGGACTGGTCGGCCTGGTGTCAGGATAATGCGACTGGGTGAGACATCATGCTACATGTCTGCAGCATGATGCCCCAGTGCTAGACATCGCTATCAACTGCCTCACTGCAGACATTGTAGCGATATGACTGAATTTTTTTTAAAAAGCAACGTTAAAAATCCTAATCAAACAAACAAACAACTCTTGTCCCTACTCAATGTGTTTGTTTTGTGTGAATGTGGAGTAGTGTGACGATAACCAGTAACTCTTTTGCTGAGGTGATTGTAGGTAATGGTGTGGGTTGTAGATAAACCATTTCCTTCTCCACATTGCATTGATAGTAAATACGCGGATTTTGTTAGTATGAATATGTTCTTTTGTATAAAACATTTATTTTAGATTAGCTCTCAAATCACTATGGATTGTTTGGTAGGTGATTATATGTGTATAAAGTTACAGGCGTTACAGATATTTTTTACTGTCCATGTTTTGCTTGATTGAGGTCAGCTGCTTGCAGCATTGTTGCCAATGTCCAGAATCGTGACGTCACACTACCTGTTTGATTTATATTGTCCCTATACAGTCCAAAACCATCATCGCTATACATCCCTATGTTCAATTTCCCTTGATGCTAAACAGAAAAATTATTTTTGTCGCTAGACAGGCCCAATATTTCCCCATATTAAATTCGCCAGGGTAGCTCACGATCTTTTTACTTGGATTTCCATTGTTGCTATTTATCCCTTATGTTCAATTCCCCTTTAACTCCGTACTAGTCCCAATCAATTGCCGCTTTGTTCAATTTTCCCTTGTTCCTATACAGTCCCAATTCCTTGACGCTAAACAGGCCCACCCATGTTAAAATTCCCCATGTTAAATTTACCTTGACGCCAAAGTGGCCTACCCATGTAAAATTTCCCATGTTAAAATGACCTTGACGCCAAAGTGACGGGACCCTTTTATAAAATAGAAGTCCCCATTGTCCCAAGGGTGTCGCAAGCCATTGTCGCTTTGTCCGATTCCCCATTCACTTCATGTTAAATTTCCCCATATTAAATTCACATTTTCGACAATCCTTTATATCAATTTTTAACATTAAGGTCCCATTGTCGCTGATGTGGCCCCATATACTACTTCTTGAATAATTCATAGACTTTATTCAATATTTATAAACCTTACACTGCATTCATTAATATGCCTATTTAACAATGTCAGTCATTCGGTAGATTAAAAAAACTAAAAATAATAATCCAAAGACAACCAAAAGAAACATCATCCTTTTTAAGAGATTTTTTTCCAACTGTAATGGTACGAAGAAAAATGCAAATGAACCAAAAGGTTAATTATCATGCATTTGATCTTGTCGGTGGAAATGTTCTTGGTTGGAATAATTTTCTTACGGTTTGAGAAAGAAAGTGGGAAACAAAATAATAAATTCGATTAACAAACAACGAAAAGTAAAACGTGAATTAAAAACTACTGCTATAAAGAGACTTATAGACAAACATGCGAGGACGCAAAGAAGACCAGGAACACACCAAAAACGCTAAGTTGATTACTTGAAATATTGTTTTTCAAATTTTAACATCTACAACGAAAACAATATATTTTTGACGTTGTCCATTTTCGTAATATTACTATGAATAACTCCTCATATAAAAGTATATATGTTATAAACATTTCTGACATCAAGTATCTTTCACTCGTTTGAAGCATTTAACTACGTTTCGATTGTATTGCTTTTAATAAACCCAAATCATTTGAATTTCCGTTTTAATTTCATTCTGACTAACGAGAAGAATATCATTTTGACATTTTCCCTGTATCATATTCTGCTGATTTATTGTGCTTGCTTATTTTCATCATTTCTTTTTTATCTCATGTGGATGATATAAACTGAATCCGTTTTCTGTGTTCATCTCACATCCTTTTATTTTTTTCTGGAACTGCAATCTTCAGTTTAGTTTCTCGAACACCAATTTGAATGTCACATCTACTTATTATTTTCTAGAACACATATTTGCATCTCATATCTGCTTATTTTTTCTAGAAGACAAATTTACAACTCACATTTGCTTAATATTTTCAAGGACGAAACGTTACATCTCACATCTGCTAATTATTTTCTAGGACGAAACATTACATCTCACATCTGCTAATTATTTTCTAGAACTCTAATTTACATCTCACATCGGCTTATTATTTTCTAGAACATACAATTTGCATCTCACATCTGCTTAATTTTCCTAGAACAACAATTTACATCCCACATTTAGTTATTATTTTCTTGAACACAAATTTAAATCTGACTTCAGTTTATTCAGTTTATTATTTTCTAGAACATCAGTGCACCCCTCACTGTCATTTGCAGCCAATTCCGCCCCCGGTCAGCATTTTATTTCAATTTTTATTTTAAAATCAAACAAAAACAGAAACAGTTTTCTGAATTCTAACACAAGTAGTTTCATGATTACTTTGATAAATTTTGCCCCCAAAATCGAGCACGTACGATGAAATTGTTCTTCTCCCAACGTGTGCATATGTGAACGTTTAATTGCTACCACAAATACAAGTTCCGACTAGCGTTTAATGCAAATTAAAATATCAATGATCTTGTCAAAACTCACTTTAAAACTAGCTTTGAAGAAGGCTCCACTCAGCCATCAAGCCCTCACAATTGACAGCTGAAAAGCTACACTTCACGTTGGCAAACGTTAATTGATTTTTGTGTAACAACTAGTTTTTATTCCCGACGGCATGCTTAACGTTCAGAGTATGGCCATAAACTTCTCTGGCTTGTCATTCTCCGTCTGTGAAGGGAAATATTCATTTTGAAAAGGTTTATAACATAAAGTAATTTATGTCGGATGAAATGACTAGCAAAGGGCTAGCAAAACGACTAACAAATGGCAACAACTTCAGTAATAAAGCTCAGAACGGGCTTGCCACCGACAATATACTATTTTTAGCTTCATGAAAAATATAGTTATCGCAAAATATATTTTCCTTTAATATACATTATCTTCGCGAGCTGATACTATTATACAAGCCGTGTGATTAAGAAAGAAAGAAAGAAAGAAAGAAAGAAAGAAAGAAAGAAAGAAAGAAAGAAAGGAAGGAAGGAAGAAAGAAAGAATAACAGAACAAGTGTCTAGATATTTAGAGATGAGGTAAGGAAGAAAACGTTTTTCTTATTTTGTAAAGGAGGTATCAATAATAATTGACTTTAAAGAAAATGGTACCTGAGTTAAATTATTAATTGCGAAAACGTTGATCCCATCCATTTTGTTTCCTTTTCAATGTTTTGCAACAGTGAAAGATCTATTTCAAGCCTCACCAGTTACCGCAACACATATAGGTTTCTACATCTCTGAATCACCTTAATCATGTGACCTCACTTCGTAAATCTGACAGGAAGTTTGTATAAACTGCCACAAGGATCTGACGCGAATTCCAGAAATACTCCGATTCAGTGTCGGAAGTTCAGGGAACGTTTATATCTCACCGAACGATCTCATTATGTCAAGGCAGCGTTTATAGACTGCAGTATTTTGATATGCGATGTTTATGTACCAATCAAAGCTGGAAGCAGAAGAGTCTAACTTTCTGTAGAAAACGGCAAAAGAATACACAACGGATAATAACAAAACCCAAACATTGTAAAGGGATATACTGTATATTAATATATGATTAGTTTATTACAGGGTACAGTTGTTGTTCCAGAAGATTTAACTATTTATTCCAAGATGTACATCAGAAAACTGTGGTAATAAAAATATTTTCACGAATTTAGAAAATGTCAAAACACTTTGATTTACATTTTTGTATACATGGTCTAATTAGCAATTATTTAACAGGATCGTGAGAAAGTTAATTGAATCGTATTCTGTGACTAAAAGCCTGTAGGTCTAGATACAATACTAAAAGAAAGGAAAACCGTATTTAGTAACCTTGATGTACGTTTGGAACATATTCACTAATTAGGAACGTCTGGAAAA